>JBBMOC010000024.1:661468-921782 GCA_037975185.1 Centropyge bicolor | reverse complement strand
ATTGTCCAAAAAATGGTGAAAACACCCCCAAAAACAAGAATTTCATGCTGAGAATGAAACGTTCACTGGTTCTGAACAGTTTTAAGGTCAATTTGAAACATGCAGAAAATTCATCCAAAAAAATGTCATACTATACATCAGCGTTTTTTTCGATTTGGGGTTGACTCATTGATTGTCCAAAAAATGGTGAAAACACCCCCAAAAACAAGGATTTCATGCTGAGAATGAAACGTTCACTGGTTCTGAGTAGTTATAAGGTGAATTTGAAACATTCAAAAAATTCACCCAAAAAAATGTCATACTATACATCAGCGTTTTTTTTTTCGATTTGGGGTCGGCTCATTGATTGTCCAAAAAACGGTGAAAACACCCCCAAAAACAAGGATTTCATGCTGAGAATGAAATGTTCACTGGTTCTGAGCAGTTTTAAGGTGAATTTGAAACATGCAAAAAATTAACTTAAAAAAATGTCCTACTTTACATCAGCGAATTTTACTGGTCCTCATGCATGGGATGGAACCTTGTGAATGGCATTTTCACATGTCATAAAACCTTCTATATTCAACAGCCTTAATTCAATAGTTTTCTTCAACTTCATATTTGGTACATATATCAATTAGACCTTGCTCTTTTCACTGATCTAATTTCTTTCTTGTTTTCTGGTAGACCTTTTCAGATTTTTGGTATAAGCATTCAAAATACAGATGTGACAAGCTTTTTTCCATTTTTAGAGGCCTATATATCAGAAAGTATCATTCCTGTCACAGATATAACTCTTTTTCCTGATAGTACTATAACATGTCTCATGTATTGAAAAGAATCAGACATGTGGTGTCATTAACTCTCACATACACCGCTCTCTTTCTGTGTGCAGAGCCTCAGTCTATCAAAGAATCGTGTGAAAATTTGAACCATTTAGTGTGAACAGTTCAAAAGTTATTAGCCATCAAACTACGGATCTTTGATTGTAACACTGGTTTCTATGCTAAATATGGGGCCATGTCCCCTTATTGAAGGCGTAATATCTCCAAAACTAGTGGAGATATTGGCCTGAAATTCTGCATAGCAGTTATTAGTAACAAGGACATTAAAATAAAAAAATATGAACAAAATCTGACATGGTCGGTCAGGAGCCTTCTGGTGATTTTCCACAGAATTACCCCTCTTCATTTCCTGCCGCGACTCATTAACTGTCCAAAAAAGGTGAAAATACCCCCAAAAACAACAATTTCATGCTAAGAATGAAAAGTTCACTGCTTCGGAGTAGTTTAAAGTCAATTTGTAACATGCAAAAAATTCACCTAAAAAAATCACATAGTATACATCAGCGTTTTTTAGTGGTCGACATGCATGTGATGTCATCTTGTGAATGGCAGTTTCACATGTCATAAAAGCTTCTATGTTCAACAGCTTGAATTAAATAGTTTTCTTCACAGCACCAACTTCATATTTGGTACATATATCAATTAGACCTTGCTCTTTTCACTGATCTAATTTGTTTCCTGGTAGACCTTTTCAGATTTTTGCTATAAGCATTTAAAATACAGACCCGACAAGCTTTTTCCCCATTTTTAGAGGCCTATATATAAGAAAAGGTAAATAATTTCTGTCACAGATATAACATGTTTTCCTGATAGTACTATAAATTAAAAAGAATCAGACATCTGGTGTTATTAAATCTGGAGATATAGAGAGCCAAAAGTGCTACCATGGACAAACGTGCATTCCAGGAAGTCATATTTGTCATACCATAAATTTGCAAATATGTCACACACACAGCTCTCCTTCTGTGTGCAGATGCTCATTTTATCAAAGAATCATGTGTGAAAATTTGAACCATTTAGTGTGAACAGTTCAAAAGTTATTAGCCATCAAACTAAGGATGTTTGATTGTAACGCTAGTTTCTATGCTAAATATGGGACCACGCCCCCTTTTTGAAGGCTTAATATCTCCAAAACTAGTGGAGATATTGGCCTGAAATTCTACACAGCAGTGATTAGTAACAAGGACATTACAATAAAAAATTATGAACAAAATCAGAGATGATTAGTCGGAAACTTTCTCTAAAATCTGGTGATATGGCACGGAATTACCCAGCAGATCTTTCAGTCTTGTTGTATATGCTAACAAAGTAACTGTGTGTCAACATTATATATATGTAGTTCGTACATCAGAAAGAACTATGTTTCAGTCATGCTCTGTTTTGTTTTTTCTCTCTTTTATGGATTTATCTTAAAATATCAGTTCATATATCAGTATTGAATTTTAATATAAATATCAATATTATTTGTATTGGCCTCAAAAATCCAGTACCAGTCAGGCTGTAGTATGTGTTTACACAGAATAATAACTATGTAATTCATTAGTTGATCAAAAGAAAAATGATTATGCATCAGTGCTTTTGGATTGTTGGCTACACAGAAGAAGCAATTTGAAGATGCCATTTTACTCTCCGGGAAATTGTGATGAGCATTTTTCATATTTTTTGACATTTTATAAACTAAATGATTAATCCAAATTTTAAAATAATCAATAAATAATTGCAGCCCTAATTTCAGGTGTTATTTTATTACTCTATCATAAGTTATTTAGGTGAGCTGACCCTTTAAGTGTCTCATACAAATGCCCAAAGTTACTGTATTCAAGCTTCACAGATTTAATGTTAGAGTTCTATAACTACAAAGCTACAAGAATATCTTCTTTCTGCTGACAAAAGCTTGGTTTCCCTGATGCAAACAAAGTGTAAGTCTATCATGTGATAGGTGAAGCTGTGTGTGTTGGCATAAGTCACACTGAAAGCAGTGTCACTCAGCTCTCACACACCGGGCCTATTGTGAGAGCATCGGTTGAAGTCTGACGTCATGGCCTGTGCTAGGAGGGAAGAGGACTGGGCACGGGGGCATCAGCAAGCGGGACTGAGTTAGCAACATCGAGGGACGACAACACAACATCGAAATGGTAAGATAAGATATTCCTTCTTCACATAATTTGGTCCTTGATGTGACTTTTGTGTTCAGAGATCGATAGGAGTTGATGTTGTCTGATGATAATGGATGTCTTGTTGCAGAGTGTCGACACAGTGAGGTTTGCTGTGGTTGTACTTGGATGTGCTCTGACTTTCTCCTCGGCCACCCAAGGTTTGAATTTGAGAACAGAGTTTCATTGGACAAACCATCATTCAGATATGTTGTTTAAACTCTCACATCCTTTGTCTTATCAACTGTATCTTCCCTGTTTGTGTTCCAGTGGGTCTGACCGACAAAGTCCTCTTCTTCCCTTATGAGACCGACTTCAGCTTCGTGGCCCTCATCCCTCAGAAGGAGATGGGGCTGAAGGCCTTCACCCTATGCATGCGAGTGGCCACCGAGCTGCCGGAGGAACGCCAGATCATCCTGTTCGCCTACCGCACCGCCGACTACGACGAGCTCAACGTGTGGCGCGAGAAGGACGGACGAGTCTCCTTCTACATGAGCGGCGACGGCATCTTCTTCCACCTGCCCCCCATCACCACCTTCCGCTCCAGCCTCTGCCTCACCTGGGAGTCTCGCACCGGCCTCACCGCCTTTTGGGTGGAGGGAAAACGCAGCACCTACCAGGTCTACAAACCCGGGCACACCGTCCGACCGCAAGGCACCATCCTCCTGGGGCAGGACCCGGACAAACACCTGGGGGGTTTGGAGGCCGTGCAGAGCTTCGTGGGGGAGGTGAGCGACCTGAACATGTGGGACTATGTGCTCTCCAGGAGCATGATCCAGGCCTGGCACTATGGGCACAAGGTCCCCAAGGGCAATATCTTTGACTGGGGCACCATCGAGTACGAGCTGAACGGGAACGTGATGGTGGTGGATGATGACTGACTGAGCGTGGGGTCACATGCACAGAGGGATGATATCCTGGAGATCTGTGTCGGACTGATACTGATATGTGTGTTGGTCTTTCTTAAATTCAGTGTTGCTTTATGTTAGAGCCCCGTTGTTCCACAGAGTCGCTGCTTTGACGCTGCATGAAGTAAGTGATGATTAGAAAGAAATAGAAAGAGAATAGAAACGAGCACTGTTTTTTTTTTTTTGCTAGAATATCATCCCATAAGTAACCTGTAACTATTTTCAGCCACAAAATGCACTCGCAACAAAAGCCAACACTTTGTTTCACATGAGTCAGTTGATTCACATCAGTAGCTGCTTTGTGTCTCAAAGCACATCCTTTGATTGTTTGAGAACAAACAGTTACACATCAACCACAAAATGATTACGTGCCAGATGTAACCACAGAGTGGCGCTCTCTACTAGTTCACATCAAACAGATGCTTCAGTGAGGCCTGCATCCACTTATGTGATTTGGCCCAGTTATCTTAATGGAGGCCACTGATAACTGATTAAAATGTTAAGGAAAAAAAGTTGCTAAAACTTGCTCAATTTAAATGTATGTGTTGTTGTTTTATTTGCAGAGCTTGAATATTTTAGCAAATAAAAATGTCAAATAACTATTAAGACATCAGCTTACATTACATCACATTAGCTTACGTTGACGATATTATTTCTTTAAGAGTAAAATTCAAAAATCTTTAATAATATACATTTTAAACTGCAATGTATTAAAAGTTAGAAATGTACAGCCCAAAAATGTATCTTTATCAAAATATCTTCTAATATTAAGTCAGAATTTAACGTATTGTGACAAAGACAACTATCACATATGTAATTAGGACACGTTTACTCATTGTGATACTGATGGTAACAAAGATATTAAAACAGCAAACTGTGAGATGCATTAGTTCTACTGTGGACTCACTGATTTAACTGCGCTCAGAGACAAACAGCAATTATCATGTTTAAAATCCATTGCACATAATGCTGCCTTTGCTTCGTGTGCTCACTCATGAATTTTGCATGTTTCGACTGATGTAAGAACGCTTTTGGGTCTGAAATAAAAATCTTGCCATGTGCATAACTAATAATGTTTGTAATTAAAGAGAATTTTTCATCTTTGAACTCTCGCTGCTTCCTTTTCTTAATTGTCTTTTTTGGACACATTTTGAAGGACTAATACCTTGTATACATGATTCAAACAAGGGAGCTATTAAATTTGTTTTAAGTTTTTCTTTATTTAGGAATTAATCATTCAGTTAGTTAAAGGGATTTCACTTATTGGGCTGGAGGAGGAAAGAGATACTAAGCTTCCAAATGCAATCATGTGCTTTTCCATCAATTGATAAAGCACCAAGTTTGACTCATCCAGATGTGTCTTGGATGCACACTGATTTTGTAATGCTTGTGCTCAGTTGATAAAATGTCATTTTTCAGACAACCATTTTTGAGCTCTAGAATGAAAGGAAGCTGTCGTTTAAAGCCCTTCTTTATGGGCCTCTGAATTTTCTTCTCATTCCTCCAGTGTTCCTCAGTAAATTGTATTAAACAGACATAAGTGTCCTCTCTCTCTCTCTCTCTCTGTCTTTCCTTTCTTCTCTCTCTGTGAATGATCCATTAGACCTTTGCCTCTTGTGTGTTTGTGGAGTCTGTCCTCTCTTCCAGGTCTCCAAGGTGCAGAGGACATCATGTGACCTGGTCTCACCTGTGATCCTTCCTCCTATATGTTTTCAATCATCTGATTGTAATTTCACTGTGTTGACAGATCCCTCCTCTGTTGCTCTCCCTGAGCTTTCTTACATTTTTCCTGTTAAAGGTTTTATATCCAAATCAAGGGTCTAAGGATAGAGCATGTCATATGTTGTACAGATTGTCAAACCCCTTGAGGCAAATGTGTGATATTGAGCTGTATAAATAAAAATGGGCTTGACTTGAATGAGATGAATGGTTTCATGCTACTTGCAGAAATCAAGTCATATGGAGCTGCTTCACTAACAAGCCCCCTCAGAATAAGCTCAAGGTCAGATCTTCTCCATCCAAGTGTAACACAGTAACCCTGAGTTGCAGTGTGCCGTCTCCGTTCGTCTCCATGGCTCTGTGCACTCGTCCTCCTCGCCCCGCACCACCATCGTGACCTCCTTGCAGAGACGAGGGAGAAGTTTCCAGCGTGCGGCCCGACCCAGGCTCCCTTGAGGGTGGGAAAGTGCTGCGTTCCGAGTGTGTGTTTATTCCGACCAAATCACCCGTCGGCTCTCTCGCAGCAGCTAAATAAGGAGAAGGCAGGGCCAATGAGTTCTGACTGCGGGTCAGCAGCCAAATGTTCCACCTTCTTGGATGTTGCAATGCATCAATCGCAGTGCCCACTCACTGTGTGGTAACACCTTTGTGGACCATCTGCCCAAGCTTGGCTTCTCAGCCCTCTGGTACACACACACACACACACACACACACACACACACACACACACACACAAACACACACACAGAAACGGTCTGTTATTTCCTTCTTTTTGCATCTTTGCCCAAGAGGGGTACTAATCCCTCATACACACACATGCAAATCCCACTAATGTATAAAGGTTTAATTTTCACTGTCTCTGTTCTATTTTTAAAACATCAGGGTTAAAATTTCAAGTATACAGACCATTTTGAACTATTCCTCTCACAAAGAAAATGTGGATAAAATTGTACTTGTCTTGTGTAAAAAATAACCTTAATATTCTGGGGTCACACACTCCACTGTTTCTGCATCAAAGACGGACTTTGAGTGCAAAAGAGAAGATCAGAATCAGTATCTGGGGCTCTTCACAGAGTGGATAATTATTCCCTCTGTGTCCCTGCATTGCATGTATTATCCAACTGAGCAAACAGTTGCAGGGCTCCTTGTCCTGCTCGCGCACCGCCAGGGCCGCCAGTGTGGGCCTGTGAGATCTGCATATTGGCCCATGGTGGTTTGAGCTGTCTGAGGCGAGGCGGTGCCACTGACTGTATGTCCGTGCGTGTGGAGCTGGTGAAAATGTTTTCCACGCGAGAGGAGATAGACGGCAAGAGGGAGCCCCGCGTGAGCCGGGCGAGGGGAGACAGAAGGAGGGCCATTCTGGATTCCTTCGAGCAACTCCAAATAGATTTCCAGGCAAAACATATTTGCATACGCAAGACAGTGCTACGAGCTATCTGAGTGAGCTGTGGCATGTGTGCATTGAACAGATGGATAATTTTTTTAGAGCTTTCTTGCAGAAATTTCAGCCCATTAAAATGAGATCTTGGGCATTTTTCATCCTGTTTTTTGTGCTCACAAAGAATCAAAGAGAACAAGTTGCTTTTTTTTTTTTTTTTTTTTACAAAATATATTTATTGGAAACATAACAAATGACAACTTATAGCTATGTACTACAATTTTCCAGTTTTTCAAGTTGCTCTTTTAAATAAGATAATTAATCAGATAGAAGATATTTTAGAAAATCTACACAGCAGAGGGAAGTTAAGGCTTTTTTTTTTTTCAAACTGTGTCAAAAAATAATTTCTCACTTTCACCCACAAAACAACAAAACTCCAGTGAGCTGCACAAAAAGCAGACATTCACATTTCAAAGCCGACCTGTCAGAACAATAACAGTTTGCTTTCTATTGTGTGCTCTCTCATGATCATGGTCTGCTATGAGCCACACTAGAGGTCAAGAACAATGGTCTCAAGCAGACTTGATTCAATCAGTTGTCCTATTGTTTAACTGCAGATTGATGAATCAGAAATCTTGGGACTTCTATTCAAGTTCGACTAACCTCACCTTTTCTTTGCAAATGTTCACCGAATGCCTGATGGAGGTTGAAGCTGCGACCTCAGTGCCACACTGCTCTCACTCTCTCTCTCAGAGGTTGTAATCTGCCACTATGGTCGCTCGTCCTCCCCCTCTGGGCTGTATGAAAAATTCACCAGGCCTTCCCATTAGAGTCAGTCTGAATCAGGGAGCAGGCGTTGCAATGGCCACACACACGACACATTTGTTATCAATCGACACTTAGCAACACAAATGTTATGTTTATGAAAACACAAAATCACAGCAGTTGCCAATTTTTTTTTTTTTTTTGCTGCAGGTCAGGTCAACTGTATGTACTGTACATGCACACACAAAGCTATTAGCAGTCGTGAATTGTTAAAAGCAGATGGACTTTACCCTTTTCAGTGCAGGCTCTTCACACTGATGGTGCGAGACCTGACCTTTACTGGGTGAGAGGGTGAGAGCAGTCGGCGCTCGCGGTGCGATACCTTCGGGCAGGACGGCAAACACTGACCGTCTACCTTTGAGCACAGTGCACTTCCTACTGTCAGGGAGCCTGAGACACTGAGGGTGCACAGGTATGGGTCAGAATAACAGGGACACATGACAAGACAATAACCCAGTGATAACTAAATAACCTTTATAGAAGATAAAATGTTGAGGTTCTGCTGAAAGGTGAATCAACACCTCAGACACTTTATGAACTTTATGGCCATAACTTGTACTTTTGCTTGTTACATTAAGTGCTTAAATGATTAGTCAGGAAGTTTATTATATCACTCAGTGGAAAATTAAAGGAGCATTACAAAAATTTTACATAAAAAAATCAGTTTACTACTCATGGGGAGTACTGCACAGCCTGTGACAACTGTAATGTTGGTGGTTCTGGAGGATTTTTTGTCAAGCCTAAGAAAATTTCATCTAAGTGTCTGGGACTCAAAACGCACTCAAAACTTCACATAGATAAAAGGAAGGCCGAGCATAGAAGTGAGAGAATGATTATGCGAAATATCTGCACAAATAGCTTTTTCTTTGCAATATCGCTGACCTTTTTGCAGTGGTAGAGGCTCCTACTAAAGCTCCTTTACTAAAGTACTAATACCACACTGTAAAAAATACTCTGTGACAAGTAAAAGTAAAATGTTACTTAAGTAAAAGTGTGTCAGTATCATCAGGAAAATGTACTTAAAAAGTAAAAAGTATTAAAAGTAAAAGTACTAAATGCAGAAAAAACACACGCATTAATATGAAAGAATTATACTGTTGTAGTTGGCTGAGGTGAAGCCATTTTTGATCAAACTGCAACTAATGATTATTTCCATTGCTTTGTGCACCATAGTCTAAAATTATTAAAAACAAAACAAAAAAAAATTAAATCATTATCAAAGAAATTCCTAATGAATTTTCTGTCAACGAGCTAAAGGATTGCTGATCTGATTTCATCAGTACTTGTATAAACAATTTAATTCATAACAAAACATCATATTCAATAAGCTCTGTGTTTTGTAAAAATCTTAATTTGCAATGTAACCAGTAACTACAGTTGTTGAGTAGTGTAGACGTAGCACTTGAGTAAAAATGCTTACAATACAATACACCGCTGCCCTTTGTGGATTCCTGACTTTTTTTTTTAATCAGCAAGCTTCTGTTCCAAACTGGTTTGTGTGTATTTAAAGATGTGTTTACAAGACACTGGTCTGATCTGATCTGAATTACCTCATTAAACTGCATTATATGTCTCAGCGTCTGCTGCATTGATTAGACTGTTCTTTCTGAAAATCTGTCTTTTGTGACTCAACCATAAGTGCAACACAAAATCAAAAAGTACATCTTTAATTTATTCAATTTTAATTTTGATTGTTTATTAAGCAAACAGGCTAAAGATATGCTGCTTCCAGCTTCTGAAATTTGAAAGTTTTGTTAAAGTTTATATGATTGTAAATTAAAACTTCCTTCACTTTTTGACAGTTTGTGAGATAAACCAATTTCTGGGAGTCACTTCTGCATCACATTTTTATAAAACTTTTTTTTCCAAATATATGAGTTAGATATTAAAAGCACAATCAGTATTAACTTGTAAAATATAATCATTAATTGGATTACAGTGAACAGGAGTTGTGTTATTTTGTTCATCCCCTGCAGGGTATGATGTAGACTTGATTCATTTATAATAAAAAGTGACAGTGTCCATGTTATATTCATGATTCAAGACAGCAGCACATTTTTGGTTTGTCTTTGCATGGAAATATTGCTAGGGATGATTGTCTGACAAAACAGGGAATCACAAGCATCACAATCACAGTTTGTCCTGTAAACAGTATATTTAACAAATGTTGAGCAAAATCCCCAACACCTCAAATGCTTAAAGCACCAATCCATCTCGGTGCTTCCCTGCCGCCTCCACCCCGGAGGAGCGTGGAGAGTAGAAGGAGGCTCTGTGGTTGAATGCTCTGTGGCTTTTAGCAGTGAATTCCCCTCCGTCGCCTCTGGGCTGGCCTCTCCTGTGAACATACGAACCGTGCCACAGCGTGTGGCGCTGGGAGACGGTCCAGGGCCTCCTGATTAAATATTACAGCCCTCTAAATGGATGGAGATTAGCCTCTGTGGGAATGTTAGGGCTTAATTTACCCCCCGGCCAGATGTGTGTGTGTGAAAGATTGTGTGTGTGTGTGTGTGTGTGTGTGTGTGTGTGTGTGTGTGTGTGTGTGTGTGTGTAGACATTAAAGGGAAAGCAGGGAGGGAAGGGGTTGTCGTACATGTGCCCCACTGTAAATGGATTGCATGTTTCCAGGAGTAGGTCAGTGGAGGATGTACTGCGGTTTCCTGGGGTGAACGTTCTGCAGCGGCTCAGAGGTGTGAGCATGTTAACAGGATCCGTCCTGCTACAAAAAACACGTCAAAGGTTTTAACGTGTCAGCTGCCAGCTCTTCGTTTTCCTGTGCTTTAAATTCAATTAAAAAGCAGAGGATTTATGAAATGCTTTGGGGTGATGCTGCACACAGGCTTTATGTTTCCTCAGCCTTCTTCAGTCTCATTAATGTTTGTATCACTTTAATGTTCCAGCTGTTAAAAGTGGGGCTATTTCCTGTATAATCTATAATACAGCTGACATATACATCAAAATGTATTTTTTGGATTCTAATATGAATCTTTAAAGGAATTAAAGCATTTAAAATAAATGTAATAGAGTAGAAAGAAGAAAGCAGCATAAATAGTAAAATGAATGTAAAAGTACAGTAATAGAGTAGATGTACTTAGTTACTTGTCACTTGTGTTACTGTCAGAAAGCTACACACAGTGTTTTCTGTCTTCCCTTCATAAATGTTTGCAGGCCAAATGATCACATTAGATTGGTGATTGTTTTTATTTGGATGTTGTTTTTCTTTAGATAATCTATTGAACATTTATTGAAAAAAAAAATTGCTAAAACATTGTTAAGTATTTGACAGGGATGAAGACTTGACGCTGCATACTGACCAACAAGGTCGTTGTTATTCATTTAGTTCACTGACATGATTTAATTATTAGTGTTTAGAACCTGAATGAGAAATCTGAAAAACTGAGAGTAAAATGTTTGCACAGATGAGAATAAATAATAAAATGAGAATAAAAATGAGAAAAAAAAGAGAATAATAATAGAAAAGCACTCGGAGAGCGCAGACCTCTGCCAAGCGGCACAGTTCCCCCATCTTATTGTGACTTACACCCCAAAATAATAGTCCTACCTTTGATTTATCTATTTCAATGCTGGACCATAAAAACATACCCTTAGCAATTGGAATCACATTGATATCAATTTTAGTTTAATAGTTAGAAAGTCGACATTTCCGTAATTTTCCGGATCACCTCCAAAATTTAATCATTTGTTCCTTTTCCAGAAAAGAAAATTTCCTGAAAATTTCATCGGCAAAAGCATAACCTCCTTGGCGAAGGTACAAAATCAAATGAAAACAAGATGTTGATCAATAAGATGTCATAAGAAATAAAGTTACAAAAGGTCAATTCAAGCTCAGTAGAGTCAAAGTTTTGTTGTAGACATATAAGCTTGTATGACTCCATCAATTTCAATAAAGCTTTTAAAACAAGCGAACTAAGAGGATGTTTGATCAAAAACGTAGTCGAGTTGTTTCTTTTTTTCTGTGCACTTTTTTTTTCCAATCTCCCTCAAAAACTTGCTTCTGACAAGACTGACACAAACTATAGTGCATGTAATACAACAATAATTTCATTTTGTTTGTTTGTTGACTATATTCAGACAGAAGATTTCACTTTTGCAGCTCACAGTTGTTCCAGCAGCCTGGTTCACACTCCCTGTCTGTTTGACCGTAGGTGTTAGTCGTAGTAAGGGGACGACTTCATTCACATATATGGAACAAATGACTGTCATTTTAATTGCAGGCTGTTTTCTGTGTTCTGTTATGCCATGTCGACATTTCCTCTGAATTATTGATCGGTTGGTTTTGTAGTTCACCGCGTTGAAAATGCTTTTAAGGACGTGAGTGCGTGTTTTGAGGTCTTTGCATGAAAACCCTGAACTTCATTATTTATAAAGACGTGGAACCTTTATGGAAAAAGGAGGAGATCTATTTAATCATCCGCTCTATTCTTTTCACCTGTATCGAGCGGTGGAAGCCTGATACGCTTTTCTCGTCTTCTTCTGCAGAAGTGTGCATCAGACGAATCACTGCGAGGCCTCTATTCTCTCATTTCCCTCTCATAATGGACAAACACATCCATCAAACACACACCACATATGTGTACAGCATCCACAGACAATGAGTGTTGAGAAACACGCCGCATCTGCACACACACACACACACACACACACACACACAAGCACTCTGCGCCACTGGGCAGGGACTAGCCTGAAAGATTGAAAGCAATTAAAACTATCATCTGCAGTGGCTCTGGGCAGGCCTGTGGCTGCGAGGGGGGAGCTGCCACTGTGCATCAGCCTCTCAGTCTCAGCAACGCGCGGCGACATGAGAGGCAGAGTCGCAGCCCTCTCTCCGAAAACACACAGCCACCGCCGCGGCTCCCCTCGCAGTGTACACACATGTGGGCCTTTGTCACACGGCCGCCTTAATCCTGCCGCTGATCCTTCACCTGCTTCCTGTGCTTCAGCGTCTTTTTCTGAACACACGATGATGCTCAGGATCCTCGCGCCCTAACTCTCCGGGAAGTTAACTCCGCGTGCATCGAGCGGGCCGAGCTGTCGTGTTCACGCTCAGACAGTATTATTGAGGTTTAGTGCAGGTACACAGTGTACGGCTTCATAATGGCCTGGCCTGAAGCACAAGTAACCAACGTGTCTCCAGAGGTGAAGCGAGAGTGGAAAAAAGTTTAAGTTACGATGCAGTGACAAGAAAAGATTGTTGCAAGATGCCTTCGGTGCCCCGGATAAATGCATGTTTTTTTCATGTTCGCATCCTACACAAAAAAGTCTGCACAGCCTTGGGTACATGTGATGGCCAACAGAGGAAATAATTATTGTTCCAGTAAATACTTTTGTGGTTTGGGATGCTTCATTGGAGCACACACACACACACACACACACACACACACACACACACACACACCTGCACAGCGGGCTCATCAGTCTGATCTCATTAAGAGGAAGTACTGTAACTCCAAGCTGTTTGGGCCAAACTTGGAGCAGTTTACCTGCGTTCAGATCCTTGGGACTGTTGGCTGTCTGGCTCTGTCTGGACTGGCCCTTAACAAGTCTCCTCAGGACAACCACGCCACCATTATCAACTACTGTTACTGCTTCTCTCTCTCTCTCTTTCTCCCTCTCCGCGCTCTCCCTCCGATCAGCTCTCAACCTGTCACTCTCACTTAGCGTCGACATTAGCACCGGTGGTTTCCTCATCCTGGTTCTCTTCACCCCCCCACCACCACCGTCTCCCCTTGGTGCGTTTGAATACATATCTCCGATATTCAGCCCCTACTTAATTTGACAGGCCCCTGTTTTGTCAGTCTGACAGGCCCATAGCAAGACACTAATAGGCCACGGAGACCACCAGCAAAGGCACCAGCCAGGGAGGCCCCTGCGGTGCCAGTCCCCATCACCCTCCACGTCTCTCGGGGCGATGCAGGCAGGAGAGAGGGGGTCAGGGGTGGGGTGGTCAGGCAGCGGCGCTGTCACACCAGGCCACAGCAGACTGGACCGGGCCTCAGTGCTGACACCCATCAATGTAACCCCCCACCCCACCCTCCGTCACCAGTGCCACCACTCAGCACACACACACACAAAAGAAGGTAAAAAGAGCAGCCAGTGGGGGGGGATCTGTGGATCTAATGACTGCGCCTGCCACTCACAGCCGTTACTGTAGTCATCACAGAGATGGCTGCCGAGAGAGGGAATCAACTGCACGCTGTTTGTTTGATGACGGACCTGTGGTGGAGCAGCTGGGACAGAGGAAGCTTATCTGCGTGTGTTTCGCTTTAGGCCGCCTGTCTGACTGATTGTGACCTGCTAAACTCTGATCACAGTTAATTGGCGGTCACTGATGGTGGAAGGAGGTACCCTAAATTTCAGACAGTGGCTTTTGTTCTTTTGTTTGCTTCCCAGACAGGTGAACATTGACTCTTGGACCACTGCTTTGGTTCAGACAGAAATATCTAAACAACTGTTTGATAAATTGCCATCAACATTTAGACATTCATGGTGCCAAGAGGATGAATCCTACTAACTCTGGTGACCTCTTGACTTTTCCTGTATTACCACCAGGACATTTTTAGTTTTAGTGAAATATCTCAACAACAATTGGATGGATTAAAAATTCATGGTTCCCAGATGATGAAAACTTTTTTTCAGATCTCCTAATTTTTGCTTTAACGCCACCATGAGGCAGACATTTGTGTGAGTGAGTGAAAGCCCTTGGATGGATGCTATGAAATTTGTCACAGACATTCAAAAATGCTTTATCTCATTTCACATGCATGCTTCCCAGAAGTTGAATGCTAATGATTTCATTCCCCTGACTTTTCCTCTAGCTGCAATATATCTTACATATTTGTGCTTTGAGTGAAATGTTTTTCAAGTATTACAAGGATTGTTTGTGGAAGTATAAAAAAAGCAGGTCTACAGCCACATTAGAAAGCTGTTGATGTGGCTGTAGAGCTGCTCAGGACTCGTATCAAAGAGTCTTTAAAGGATTTAAAAATTAAAATTTGAACATCTACAAATTCATGAAAACTGGGCAATCTCCATCTGCTGCTGCTACTAAATGCAGATTGTTTTCTCAAAAAAATGGTCAGAACTTATTCAGACTTCTCACTGAGTCATAGTTCAATACATATCAGAACAAAATGATAATGACATTCTAAATGTCAATTTTAGTTGCATTCATTACTTTAGACGTCCTGGCAGTTGCTGTCAATTGCAGGGTCAAAAGATTAAAGAGAAAATGTCCTGAATGATTTCATCAGTCAGTCGAGATTATTCGGGATTCTGCTCGTCTTTGATTTTGACTGTTAACAGCCACTGTGATAGAGGGAGAGAGCTCCAGAAGACATCAGGGCTGGGACGAGAGCCAGAGACAGGGGGTCTGTCGGGGGACTCCCGGGGTCTTTCGTTTAGTGAATTATTAAGGTTTACTAATACTTCATAAATCTCCTCTTTGTCCTGTCCATTACCAGCCTGTCACATCCTCTCGCCGCTCCTGGACTGACTCACTTGCTTCATCTTAATGACAGAAGTTAAACTGTGTTCCAGAGGAGATGGGGGATGAGGGGTCCGGGGAGGGAGGGGGTGGACGCGGGGAGGTGGGGAAGGGGCAACAGCACTCTGCAAGTAGGCCCCAGGGCTGGATGGCTTGGTGAGGGTGCGCGTCAGTTCAGATTGTGCGCTTGTGTGCGTGTGTCGCTGCTCCTTGCTTGTGTTCGTGTGTTGTCTTGTGTGTCTCTCTATCAGAAAACCGAAGCACATGAACGTGCACTCGTAGACAGTGAGTGGATCAAAAGATGATTCGGCGTGTATCATTTCTTAGTTTCATGCTTCCTCATTAACTCCCCCATGCATCCACACCACCAGCTCGCTCCCTGTTTCCCCCCCCCCCCCTCCATCTCTCCTCCTCCCAAAACAGCAAACCTTGC
Organism: Centropyge bicolor; assembly: GCA_037975185.1. Classification (NCBI taxonomy): domain Eukaryota; kingdom Metazoa; phylum Chordata; class Actinopteri; family Pomacanthidae; genus Centropyge; species Centropyge bicolor. Next base: position 906,041 of record JBBMOC010000024.1, on the reverse strand, counting down.
CTCAGTGCGTGCCTGGCGGACTCTCTCCGCGGTCTCGACAGCCGAGCTGGTCGTTGCCCCGAGCGCTGAGGAGCTGTCGCCTCTCGTTAGTGTCGCTGTGGCGAGCCAGAGTCCTGCCTGCCTGCTCCTTGATTAGAGAGTGAGGTGGATGGAGTGTGTGTGTGTGTGTTTAGTGGAGAAGAGGGTGGCGGCGGCGGTGGGGCGCTACTCGACTCCCCTCCTGCCCGCAGAGCTGCTTTTAAAGATCAGTGATTTGGTCAATTGGCCTGGCAACTCCAATCCCACGGAAGGTCACTGATGACTCAATGGACCAGTCAGTGAGGCAGGCTGTCATGTCACTATGTGTGTGTGTGTGTGTGTGTGTGTGCGTCCGTGTTTGTGTGTATGAATGTGCGCTGGAGTTATCAAGCTCCTGACAAAATCAATGAGGAAAAAAATCTATAAAGATGCGCTCAGGATGTCAGAAATTCCACGAGATCGTCCGAGCTTGTTCTAATTCAGAATCAGGTGAAGAAAGCAACTCACAGCTGATTATGACCAATATTACAGTCTGTTCCATTTTCTCTCTGACTCTCTGTTGTTTTTAGTGCTCTTCTTTCTTTTCTGCTGCTGCACGCTTGGCTTATTCTGTTTAATGTTTTATCTCCCTGTAAAGCACTTTGAACTACATTTGACTGAAACGGTGCTATACATGATGCATCCTGGGAAACGCGTATATACAACCACAGTGTCACTGGTCGACCTTTGCTGCATGTGACCTCGCTTTCCCTGTATTTCCTGTCTCTATCTCCACTGTGAACAATTCAATGAAGGCAAAAAGAGAAATGGTGCAACAACAAATAAAGTTGAAACATATGGTGAAATAACTTATGTAATCAAAACCTTGAGTTCCTTCTATGTTCATTGCAGGAAAAGAGAAACAAGAGGTGCAGTTAAGAAAACACTGCTTGTGGTCCTGTCTCATCCTGTATCCTAAAACTGTAATGGATGGTGTCTGACCTTGTGAAAAACTTTGGACAGCCGACTGTCTGCCTGTCTGCCGCTGGATGGCCAGGTCAGTGAGTCGCCAGACCCTGAGGGAGCCATAAATACTGTGTGTGATTTCACTTCCTGTATGCCCTGCCCTGGGCACAGCTGTCCATCTCTGGACAATTTCTCTGCCCAAAGGGAGGAGTGACTGGCTCTGCGGACCTTGTACACAAGCTGCCCATCTGTTTGAGACTGTCTTTCATTCACCCCCTGGAAAACACAACCGGACAACTTGGTTCATTTCGAATTAAAATGACATTAAATTAAAAATACATGCTGAGACACTGAAGTATAACACAACTGGAGAGAGCAATGGTTCCCTTCCTAAATCATCAGGATTTATCTTCCTAAAATGTCAAATTTTAGGAGGACATGTCACTACAGCTGGGTTTAGTTCAAAAGTAGTGTTGGTCTGTTAGTGGGTCGGTTGATCCCTTTGGACAAAACTAAGATATCTCAACAGCTATTGGAGGAATTGCCACAAAATGCTGAATATTTGGTAGATTCAGATCTATCCTAATTGACAAACAGCCAAAACAGATAAAGGTTATAACCAAAAAACCTGCAAAATGAATGACTCAGCTGTGCATTACATGTAAATATGAGCACACTAACATACTAAACTAAGATGGTAAACATTACACCTGTTAAACATTATTATGTCTGTGTGAGTATGTGAGCCTGCTGGCATTTATAGCCACACAAAGCCACCAGTAGAGTTAGACTATTTTCTTACTTTAGTATAAACATACTAGCGCTGATACCTGATACTTGAGTTTCGGTGCCAATATTTATGTAATTTACATGACTTACATAACTATTTCTATTTGTTTTGGTACAAAAAATCAAACTGTTGTTCCAATGGTTAGGTTACGTTAAGATTATGTTTATGGCAAATAAGCTACGATTGAGGTCTATTTATAGCAACTACAACACACTCAGATATAGTCAGTGTTGGGAAAGTTCACTTTCTATATGAACTAGTTCAAAGTTCAGTTCAAACCTTTTAAAATGAACTAGTTCAGTTCATCGTTCATAATTCAAAATTGTGAACTAAAGTTCATGCTTCCCCAAAATGAACTATTTCGTTCTTTTTTAGTTCTTTTTTTTATTATTTTTTTACGTTGCCACGAGCTACGAGCTAATTCCCGACTGTATGGGAATTAGTTTCTCAGTAAACGCATCCTCCTTCCTTGCACACATGTGAATTGTGACGAGACTGACGACCGCTGATGACGAAGTTGGTAGAGCGACAGGCAGGACTTGCGGTTGCCAGATCGGGTGGTTATCCGCAACATTTTAATGGTCGTTTACCATGTGTTTTTACTGTTTTAGCTTGGTTTTTCGCCGAGGGCTCTTGAAATCTGGCACGAACGTAATCTGAACGAAATCAGAGTGCCGTTCAAGAAACAGCAGAATGAGTGCGTTCACAATTTAACGTTCATCAAGCAAGAATGAACGGGACGTTCACGTTCACCCAAAATATGAGTTAGTTCATGAACGAACGTTCTTTGAACGCGTTCGGGTACAACACTGGATATAGTTAGGGTCAGGTGGGGGTTATTGTTAATAGAAAAGGCAAAAGTTAACAGGACATGAACTCATACATGAGAGACAGGGTCATGACACAAGCATCCGTCACTCCAACATCCAACCTTGTTTTTGCTTTGCTACATTAAGGACAAGGTATTTGCTCCAATGACATCGGAGACACATCATGAGGTGCAGAACTGTCCGGTATGGACGAAATACAGAGGTAGGTACTAAGTTGAAATGAAGCCTAACAATGTAAAAGTATGTAAAATGTAAAAAGTCCATAGACAAGGAGGGACTAAAAATAAACACTTCAAAGAGACACTTAAAGATATTCCACGTTCTCCGTTTCCCATCTACTGTATCACAGCTCCCAATTGTTGGATGCAAGAGCAGAGAGTCTGCAAGCGGCAGTGAGAATACGCGAGAACGACAGCCAGTGAGAGGGAAACAAGACTCCCCTCAAGCTATGGCTTCCTGACTTGTTTATTTGCTAACTGGGTGGGAGTGGGGGTGTGGGGGGGGGGGGGGGGGGGGGGGTAGAGGGTGAACATATGGTTTGCTAAAACATGGACTTGTAGTTGGGAGGCCGAGGCACCCTAAGGGATGGAGCTGACGGGCTTTGGTCCCTGTCTCCCTCGATTCCTCCCGCTTGGACAGCCAGAGCCGAACAGCCGTCCTCCAGGAGTTCGCAGCAGAGTGCAGCCTCCCGCTCTCTCTCCCTGCTGCTGCCCACACCCCCACACCCATCCTCAGTCAAACCCAGAGATGGCAAGGAGGGGGGAGGTGAGGGGGGCCCCACTGGCTTTTGGGTGTGCAAGGGGGGGACCCTGACTGCAGCTGGGAAACTGACTGACACCATCCTCTTGTCCCTGGTCCCCAGAGTGTGGCGCTGTGCCCAGCCCTGTTGCTGAGGGAATAGAAGCCCTGGTCCCCCACAAGAGGACATGCTGGTACTGTGGTCCCAACACATATGGACATTTGCTGTGCATTAGCGTTCAGATTTTGGACACGTCTGTCGAGTAACTGACACTCTCTTCTCTGGGAATTTGTCAGGACTCAAAGTGAGGATACAGAGTGAGGTCAGGAGCTTTGGTTTTGGGAGTAGATGCTTGTCAACGACCTATCAGCTACTGCAGCTATCTTACACAGATCACTGCACTGAGATAGACAGTTACACACACACACTCATACGCACACACACCCTCAAGGTCTATGTGTTTACGGACACACTGACTCACTGGGATCAAGGCGCTAATGTACACACATGGTCTCACACACCCTGCATTGATGAACAAACATATGCACACACTCACATACACTGGGTCATTGACTTAATATGCACATACTTACACACATACACACACACACATGCTGGGTCAGTTGTTGATAGACTTACACATGCACACGCCCGCACACACCCTGAAGGTCAGCGGCGTGATGGACAGCGGTCCTGATGCGCTCTGACAGACTCGGCTGCTTCCTTTCATTTCCACTTGCTTTTCCCCCATCAGGTGACACCCACAGGTGCCTTGGCGAGAGAGACCCCGCCTCCTGCGGGTGGGTTTGGGGGCAGCTGGTGGAAACGGGAGGGCGGAGACTTAGACGATGAGGGGGTAAAAAAAAAAGCAACCGATGCGCCAGCTGCTTCCTGTCAGTGACCCGCAGCACAGGCTTCGGTGTGAACTCCACCTCTCCTCACACTCACGGATCTATGGATGATAAGCAGTGAATGTTAGGCATCAGCTGCGGCTCTTTCCATATGAATGCCTCCGATAGTTAACAAGCCCCTCTCACCTACCGATTCTGCCGCAAAGTTGCATCCTCGTCCATCGAGTGTGTTGCTGAGACTCGGAGAAGGGCGTCGATCTCTGCAGAGAAAAATCCAACGAGTCATACGTCCAGTCATGACTGAACCTTCACATCTGCCCTTTTCAGATCTCAAGCCAGCTCACATTGAAGGCTGTGTTTTCACCTTGGAGAACAGCCAGCGTCCGTCCAGGCCTCCTCGCTATAATTGTGTGTGTTCATTTAAGTGTGAAGCTGAAAATGTCTCATTGTGCGCTCGCAGCGCTGTTCCCTGACATACTGTGGGGGCACTTCACCTCCGAAAAGGACACGTGTCTATTTTGTCAGGACTTTTGGATGTGGAAAGTGGAAAGCTTACAAAACATCAATAATCTTTGAAAGGAATCATTTTGGGAAAGGTGCTTATTTGCTTACTTGCAGAGAGTTAGATGAGAAAATCAACATCGCTCTTATGTCCTTTAAATATGAAGGGACAGGTTGGGCCTGTTAGCATAGCTCAGCATAAAGACTGGAAACAATGTGATTCTGTCCAGAGGTAACAAAATCAATCTACCAGCACCTGAAAAGCTCAATAATTAACACATGGGTTGTGTGGAGGACTATTTCTCAGCTGGGTGCGGTGACTTCCTGGAGCCTTGTCATCACCTTGTCATCCAGCAGTGACTCCAGCTCCCGGGCCAAGAAATAGTCCCACACATGACCTCCAACACAACCACAGACTGTCATTTTTACACTTCTGTTGTTGAACTATTTAAACAAACCAGATGTAAAATGTTAATTCATGTGTGTAACGATCTTTGTAACTCATACTCACCTTTCCCAAAATCTTTAGCCATTCCTTTCTATAAGTTTGTCCACTGCTTCATTAAAACCTGGTGCAGATGTGTCATACCTAGGAGGAAGAAAACTGAGTCATCATTTCAAGCATAGGAGAAAACAGTGGTGTAATCACATACTGTACATTTTGCACAACACATCCATCTGCAACCTAAATCATAATCAAGACTGTTATCATTTAGGCTGCAGAGAGGTACTGTAGTTTGACTGTATTCGGCCTCTGTTGGTGAGATTCTACTCTGCTGAAGCGTCCTCGAGCAAAACACTGCAGCTCCACTCGCTCCGGGATTTGCTGAAGTGCCTGGAAGGCAAAGCAAAAAACTCTAGAAATGTTCAATTTAAGCTCCAACATTGTGACGAATTAGCTCAATTATACATGCGGCAGCTCGAGTGTATAGAAACTATATCATTGCAACAGTGATGTAAGACAGTTATTAGCACGTTAAAGAATGTGATTAAGGTTATAATGATAATTTGGCGTCATAAAACACAAGAGGCGCTAAAGAAAACCAAAGGAAGTCACCAAGGGCATGAGCTTGTTTTGTCACTGTGTGTGTTGGTAAAGCTGGGGATGGCTGTCGGAGCTGTTCTCCTTTGAAAAGGAGGGGAAAGAGGGGAGGGGGGGCTGGTGAATAATTGATAGTGGCTGAGAGCGATATGAGTTTAGTTAATGTGCCCAGCAGCGCAGGCTAAGAGAGGAGCTGTTAGCTATTCCACCTCGGGCCTAAAAGTCAGGCAGTTCAAAGAGCTGAAGTCTCAGCCTGGGTTAGAGGTCGCTGTTTAGTCATCCATCTTCCTATCTGGATGTCTTTCTATTGGACCACATAGTCCTTGTTGTCGGGTGCTGGGTGCACGTGTGTGTTGAGGGTTTTTTCTTAATTTGCATGGCTGTGTTTCTATCTGTGTGTGTGTGTGTGTGTGTGTTTGGAGGCGTGTGCACAGCTGGATCTTCCTGGTAGCGGTGTTGTTGCAGCCCTCAGGTTCCTTTCTCTGAGTGGTAATAGAGTGCTCCTGTCAGCCTCCCCAGATGTCGCTCCATAAGGACCCTTAACTCTCTTAACTCGCCAGGAGACTTCTGTGTTCACACTGCAAGTCTCAGCTTCTTCACAGTCCTACTTTTCTCGCTGAAGGTAAATGCTGCAGCTTGCATTTGAGGCATGGAGTATACTTTTTTACTTGGAGTGTAAAAACTTCTTGGGAGAGAGTCTGTTTGTTTGTCTGTTAAATGGAATGATAAAAAAAAGGAATAATTGAGAAATAAACCTTCACACACAGCTACTCATCATTTGATCTCAGTTCAGCCTGTTAATAGAAAGCACACTCTTTTGTGCTATAAAAAAAAAAATTAAGGAAATACAATAGCCATGTTTCTGGGTTAGTTGACAGAAGAGTGGGTTGAAGGAGTAAAACTTCTTATCTATAAGGAACTGACAAAAGAGACTCAAGTATTGATCAGTGTATAAATTCAATAATGGATCATACAAAAAAAAGTGTTTGTGGAAGTTTGATACTCAGTTTGAAATAACAGACAGCAGCTCATCGATACAATATGTCGTCCTACATGTGGCCAGATTGAGCAGGTTTGTGTTGCAAAAAAAAACCTTCTATAAACTACAAAACCAACTTCTTGTTTTAAAATATTGTCACCTGTTTCCACAGCAGGTGAGAGCGATAGAGGACTGTACATAGCCAAAAACACAGTGCTGGTGAAATGAATCTCGCTGGTAACCTGTGAATGATCCTGGTGACTTAGTGATTAAACTAATGAGAAAATGATAATAAAGATATACTTTACGATCCAGTATGCACTTGATGTACAATAACTAATACTATTTTCATTTATGATCATACATTCGATTCAGGGGGAAACATCACATATTACTCATGTGATTCCAATATTCTCCTTCCCCCCAAAAAGCAGGTTTAATGTTAGAAAAAAACACACACTGTGTAGCAATAGTCACATATATTATGTATGTGCTTGTTTCACTGAAGGTCAAACTGAAGTATATCACACTTATTCTACACTAAATTGTTCAGGCTCTTTGTATAAACACATTTTATTTGATATTGTATTTATTTTACAGTAATTTAACACCATATTTACGGAAGCTTCTGTGATCATTATTAGAATTTAAAACTAATTTTAAAGAGTTTGAAGATTGCAAAAGAGAGTGTGTTGGGGTCCAATCAATAATGTTATGCAGTCATGAAATATATTGGCATCTATTTCTCCCTAAACCACAACAGACTCTGACAACAAAGAGGCTGAAGGATGTGGCAGCGATGAAGGAGTCAGTCCTCGTTTAACACACTTTGACTTAACGGGAGAAACTGACACTGTCTCCCAAGCGTCTCCAGAGAGAAACAGTCCCTTACTCTCTTGGAAAAAAATAACTGACATCGCCTCCCATGTGCCTGTGCTTTAAGAAGCAGAGGATCCTTCTCTTCCTTCTCTACTTCCTCCTCCGTGTCACAGCGCGCTCCTGTCGTTCCTCCTGATTTACCAGACATCCTCTTTCCCCTGCTGCCACATTTGGTACAGATGGTTAGGCTCTATGGAGTGGCCTGTCAGTCTCCATTTGGCCGCCTCCGTGTGACAGCGGGTCTGATGGCTCGTGAAGGGCCCCCGACTTTCCCAGCACACGGACACTGACATTTCTCAAAGGGGGCTCGCATACGCGCTTCCCAACCAGCCAGAGGAGGAAAATGAAGAAACCTGGAGTTGACCCAAAGCCAGCCACAGGGCTAAGAGAGTCAGGGATGGAGGGAGGAGGGAGAGAAATTAGAGATTGACTAGTTAGATTTAGAGGAAGTGTAAGAGAAAAAGAAAGAGGAGACAAAGGGATGAATGAGGACAGGTAAATGGGAAGAGGACAAAGAAATGCAAGTGTTCACCAAACACACCTCAACACCTCAACACCTCAACTCCCAGAGACTACCAGTTTACCCCAAAACACACTTCTACCTCCTGACTTAAACACACACAGTTACTCTGTCAGACAGATGCAGACAGAGGTGCACACACCTTCATTCTCCAAACACATATACATGGGATCACAGTTCAGCAGGTCTATCACTGTTCAATGCACCAAGAGATTGATACTCTTCTTCCAGCAACAAAATCATTTTAATTATAGGTGTTTTCTAGCCATTAATATAATGTATTGCAAATTACAAGGTAGTTAGCAAAAATGGTCGTTCGACCTCAGGGACAACAGTCTGTATATAAAACTGCATACTCTAGACAGACGGAGAGACACATGTGAATAGATAGATAGATAGATAGATAGATAGATAGATAGATAGATAGATAGATAGATGATAATAGATGGATAAAACTGACAAAAAATTAAATTAAGAGTAAGCAAACTTTTTTTATTCTTACAGCACTTGAAGAACTAGTTGTGGTTTAACTGTAGTTATATCTGCTGGAAATCATCCTGCTATGAGCATTTTCTGATAAAGTGACGGAAAGCAAGAAATTAGTGATTACAAACTTTTTTTAAAAACAGTACAAGTTTGGTCAGATCATGATCAGATGAAGTGATTTTTTTTGTTTTTTATTTGTTTTGGGGTTGTTGGGTTTTTTTTGTTGGTTATTTTTTTTGCAATGAGTCAATTTACGCTCTTAAGTTTTGAACACATCACAGGGGATGCCACCTCCATCCTGCTTTGGATGGAGAAACCCAACCTTTGCTGATAGTGTGTAAGTTGTTATATTGCATCCTGGCTGCAAGGTAGAGACCACGTTTGACAGTCCGGGGGGGGAGAGAGGGAGAGGGAGGAGGAGGAGGAGGAGGAGGAGGGGGGGGAGCTGCTGTATTGTAGCGCCTGCGGCCAATGCTCCCAGTCAATATATATGTGCAGAGTGGCTCCTGCGCTCCTGTTCAGCGGGACGCGCTGCCCTCCCAGTGCCGCTGCAGAGGAGCGACAGCCGGCCGCACCGGGACACTCTGCCGGGACCGAGCAACGCATCTTCTCCTGCACTTCCAGGTGACATGCAAGCAGGTCAGTTTGTTAACATGGGGTGATATATTTAAAAGGAACTTAAGGAAAAAGGCCTGATGTGCATGGTGCTTTTGCATGCATTTTGGTGGTGTCTCATCTGAAACCGCATGTGTTTTATTTTGAAAACAACTTTTTAATTCTGATGCATTTTGGTTGATATTTTCTAAGACTGAATGTCAAATATAGTTTTTTTTTAATTTAAATATATTCACTTTTAAAGTTATAATCCTTATACTGCATTGCCACTAATTTTACATTATAAAAGAGTATTGAGCATTATTTTGATGCTATTATATTAATCTAGTATTCATTTATTATCAGCATCATCATCTGGTGTTTGGTTGTCAAATTTAAATGCCAGTTATATAAAAAAAAATCTTTTCATACTTACAACAAATTTTTGGCTTATGTTTGCAGAAAATGTGCTTTTTTAAAAAGCTGTTTGATCACAATATTAAATTGATTTAGAAGGATATTTATTTCTGGTTTATTATATTGACAAGAAACAAAGATTAAGATGATTAATTCAATACATTTGTGATCTCTTGCCTCTTTTCCAGACCCCAGCTCAGCATCCTGACAACCATCTAAGGTAAAGCCTTTAACTTATAGTATGAATTTAAAAAAGGAAAAAAAAAAACACTAAAGCTTAAAAACAGTTTGAGTCAAAGTCCTTGTGTGTGTTTGCTCACTGTACAAACAGCCCGTCCCATAGGCTCGGTCAGTGGTGTGGTTGCTGTTGCATGTAACTTGTCAAAGCTTTTAGTGTGGTGAACCTCCTTAATTGCAACAATAGATGTTCATTGGCTTGTTTGATCATCAGCCCTAAAAGCTTAAAACAAGACCGCAGGGTTTGGATCTGGGGCGGCGGGGGGCCAAAGTGCACAGTCGGTGGAGGGGCGAGATTGCAGTGGCCAGGAGAGGGAAAAAAATCTACTGTAAAAATGATTTTTATTGATTGGATCGTAGCAGCAGCTGTTAGGCTCCATTATGAGCTCAAAGCCCAGGTCAGAGCCTCGGGGCGGACAAGTGAGCCAATGAAATGGTCGGCCACTAAACGAGCCAATTCTGGGGGTCCAATTGAGAGAGCAGTTGGCAACCGGCTGCCATCCTGCGTTAGCCTCACAGTGTCTTTCATCATCACCCATCACTGTGCTATGGGTTTAATAGATGAGGTTGTCTGCTGTCTCTCAATATAACCGTCCATCCATCACCTGTGTTTGCTCCACTGGCCTTTATCTCAGAACTTTGTCCTGAGCAGTCGGTGTAAGACAGACAAAAAAGATTGGTGAAGTTTATTCTTTCCTCGAGTTTTGGACCCTGAACGTCACACAGACTTTCATCTTTGAATGACCTGAGGAAAAAGACAAAATAAAAAGCCTCAAAGCAGAGTGTTTTAAATTGAGGAGAAGCACTCCTCCTCACATCTTCATCTTCCACCGCAGGGTTCACCCAACGGCCCGGCTTTGAGTGAAAAGAGATCACAAAGTTTCAGTGATTTTACAGATGAAAGAAAGCATTTATTGTGTTTAAATTTATTTTAGGGAGTTAGAGAAGAGAGGTGTATAAATTAAACTAATGCCTGGAATTCTTATCTTTATTGATGATAAAGAGGGACAGAAAAAAAGAGTGAACGCAACAGACCAAACAAAAATCTAAATTGCAGGTTTGCTACACATTTTATCAATGGAAGAAAGGCAAAACTGAATAATGTTGAAAATAATAAATTGAATTATCCATAATTAGATTTATTGCTACTGATTTTTGTGGTATAATATAAGCACCAGTAAGACACAAGTTACAAAATAATTCATCACAACAGTTAAAGCTTTTTTTAAATTTCCTTTCTAAACAATATATCTTATTTCTTTATAGTAACAATGTAACTTCTTATAATCTGTGCAATTATTGTTACTTGAGAAATAAAGTATGCTCCAACTCTAAAAGCAGAGGTACTAAGACAAGTACAGGAGAGCAGTTGAACTTATGCACCATGTCCTGACCCAGATCCCAGACCTGGCACTAATGACGCCCTATAGGCATTACGCCAGGCTCTCATTAGGAACCAGGCCTCCAACCCCTGGCTCCTCTCTCCCTTTCCACGCCTGCCTCGGTGCAACCCTCGGCCTGGCTGCGTTGCGCCTGTAGCCGGCCTCCGAGGGTCCGGCCCTAAACTCGAGCGGGCCCGTGAGTGTCGTTAGGGCCCCCTGCACAGGTGCAGAGTCCCCTGCGACGGCCCCGTTTGCCCCCCAGCATCGGACCCTGCTACCGCCTGGTGCTGCAGTGGAACTAATGAGTAGTGGCAGGTACAGTGAGAACAGAGCAGCGTGGGTCTCCCTGCAGTTAGGTTAGTGGCAACCCTCAGCTTAGGCAGACAACAAATGTGCTCTCATAATACACATATGTGCATAATGATATATACCACCCTTCAGTGCACATGCAACTTTATCTCAGATATTTTAATTTCTCATAGAGCAGCATTTCCCTTTCGTAGATCAAATATAGAAATTAATTTGAAAGATCTGTCAATCTGTTGATGTTTTACTGTTTGCAAGATCATCTCTGTTCATACAAAACTGTCTTGTGTGTTCACAGGTTCAAGAAATGCTCTTTTTCATCTGCCTACCACACTGAGGAGAAACTCCACTGAAATGCACCCTGGCACCAGAGATAGAAAAAAATAATCTACCTTGAATTATCATCCTTTTAACACAACAATCTTATATAAATACTAAGACTCAATCATGTCTAAGGACGATGCTTGTAAAGTGACCTCTGCCAGCAAACACAAGGAGCGCAAGCCCAAGAAGCCTCACTACATCCCCCGGCCATGGGGCAAACCCTACAACTACAAATGCTTCCAGTGCCCCTTCACCTGCATGGAGAAGTCACACCTGTACAACCACATGAAGTACAGCCTGTGCAAGAACTCCCTTTCTCTGCTCATAGAGTCAGACTGGCCGTATAAAAAGGGCAACATCCTGCACCCGGAGCAGCTGCGACCCTTCCAGCAGGCGCACGGCCTCCAGGCTGCTGGGAAAGACGGGCTCGAGCAGGTGACGGGGACTGAGGAGAGACAGAGGCAACGAAGGGCAGAGGAGGAGGAAGGTGAGGACAGGGAAAGCCAGGGACCGGAAGATGAAGATGAGGGAGGACGAGGCGAAGGAGCGGAGGTCGCCGGGCTGATGAAGGAGAGCTCCAGTAACAGCAGAGGAGATGCAGCGGAGTGTGCTAGTAAGAAAACCAAACAGCCAGAGTCAGAGCTTCTGATGGCCGACATGCTCTCCCTGGAAGATCAGCTTCTGCGGGCACGCTCAGTAGAGGTAGAGGCCCAGCTCAAACACTATAAGCTTTCCAAGACGTGTCTAACAGCTCCTGGCATGCTGTCAGAGCAGTGGCGGCTTTTAGCATCCAGCCACACTAAAGCTAAAGCTGAAAGCTCTCAGCCCCGTGTGAGTGGTTCAATCCCCTGTTACCCTCCTCCGCCAAACCTGGTGGATTACCAGGATCCCACTGGACTCAACCTGTCCATGCTCGGGGTGGGCTACCCCATCACCCCCAGCCTCTTCTCCTACATGAACTCAGCAATTCCCACAGCTGCCACGGGTGTCGCCGCCGCCGCCGCCCAGACCCACGCGCAGCTCGCTCAGCTTCCCTTCCTGGCGTCGGCAGCCCAGCTGATGCACCCGGCTTCCAGCACCCACGCGGACAGAGCTCTCATCCCCCCTCGTCTCTACTATCCCTTCCTGTGCGAGCACGCGTTCGGACCGGCCTCCGCTCAGAGTGATGCCAGCAAAGTGCTCAAGACCTCCACAAACGGCCTAGAAGCAAATCCGCTGTCTGGATTCCAGCCTAAAGTCAATCTGTGGAAAGTGCCTGCTTTGCGGCCAGGGGCCACCGCAGTCTCCCCCGCTGGCTGGGTGTCACCTCAGAGAGACTCCCCCGACCAGGGCTACAGGTTGGGGGATAAACTGCAGGCTGCGGCCAAGGAAGGTAAAGCAAGCTGGGGCCTCAAGAGGACCGGGGCCCCACTGGGGAACCATGAGGCCCCTGTGGAGAAGAAGCCGGCCGTTGGTTTCACTTTGGACCTTTTGAAGAATATTCAGACAGCATCAACTCTTAATTTGGCAGCAGACAAACTTCTCTTGCACGGCAGGTAAAGATTTCCATAAAATGTCCTTATTTTTTAATAATTATTGTCATTATCTATGAAATGTAGAGGTATTTTATTTTGCTACTGTAATCTCAAATGTCTCAAATCTCTTTCTCCCCTACTCAGTTTACAGGAGGCCCAGCTTCAGACTCGGCCCACTGAGCTGTGGTACAACAATCCTCTCACCAGTCCCAACAGTGAAATATCATCTCTGTCTACCTGTGGGGGGCCAAACAGCCAGGAATCGACAGCTGTCAGGACAGTGGGGGAGGGAGCTTCAGAGTCGGTGGCTGCTCTCCTCAGTGACCTCTCCAAGGCGCTGCAGGAGTACCAGGAGGCTGAGCGCAAAATCTCCCACCTGGAGAAAGAGGACCTTCCCGCCCAGCGCCACCTCTGGGAACACCTGAGCAAAATCCGCAGCGAGCTCTCCCACATCCACCAGGCGCTGGAGAGGACGGCACGCCAGAGCGACGGGCCCCTGGACCTGTCTGTCAAAAGGGGTTCATCAGATTCGGTCGGCGACCACTGCGTGAGGGAGGAGGGAGGCGGCCTGAAAGACAACACCACAGAGACGGAGGAGGAGGACGAGGATGTGGAGGATAAAAGGGAGGAAGACGAGAGCGAGAGCGAGAGGAAGGCCATGAAGGCTTCACTGGAGAGTCGAAAGCAGTCGTTGGACATGCTGATCAAGATGAGTCAGGCGGCGGTAGTGAACACAGAGGTTCTCTCCCCAGGTGGTCTGGGCATGAGGCCCAGTTCTGCTGAGGCCTTATGGCCCAGCAGAACCACCAAGTGTGAGGCGGACTCCAGCGTCCTGCTCTGCCCTGACGGCCGCTCGGTGGTGTTCACTGACATCCCGTCGTCCGCCAAAACCCCAAAGAGACCCCCGTCCATACAGCGACTAGAAGCCCAGTGTCCCCCCAGCCCTTTGACAGCTGCTGACAACTGAGCCTCTGTTCTTCTGACTGATTCCATACAGTTGATCAAATGCAGTCGTCTTCATTATTACTGGCATGTCTTTGATTTTCACTGGCTGGAAGAGAACTGTCACTCTTATTCTCAGTTTAACTTCACAAACACCTCAAACATTTTGCACCTTATGAGACATATAGAGAATGAATGACAATATTTGAAGGAAAAGTCTTACAAATGCACTACGGACATTGATTGTTAATAATAATAATAGTAGTAATAATAATAATTTAAAAATGTAACATCAGCACTTAATATTTTCCATCATTTGAACAATTAAGTCCATTAAAATCATGTTGAGAGACAATCCTTTGAATGGATTTGTAAATATTGTAATTACAATAAATGTAAGTAAAATGTTTTAAAGGTTAAATGGTTTTATAAGGATGATGTCATGTTGGACTGCATCATGTATTGTATTATACACTGTATTTCTTTGAATAAACTGAGTAATAAACAAAAAGCATCATTGTTTTCATCAAGTGGAAAAATAAAAGGCAAACAAAAATAATTAGAAAAATAATTTTGATTTTGATTGAATTATATAAATCAATCAAGTTCAGTTCTGGTGGGAAAGACCATGAGGCTAAACGCCATCGTCACTATCATTTAGAGTCTAAATAAGGGACAAACAGACTATGTCAGGGCTAACCCTCCTCTGTCAGCCCTGACATGGTCGGGCGGCTGTGCTAAAGGTGAAGCCGCTCCTTAAGCTAAACTACCATCAGCAGAGTCACTTGTGCCAGGATCCAGGAGCCCCCTTGCAAAGGTCAGGGCCCCGGGGCCGAGCTCCACAGAGACTAAACGGAGGGCTACCTGTCGCCCCCAGGACAGACACCTAGCGCTGGGCCGCCCTGCACCTTCTGGCCCCGTCACCACCCTCACACTGAAGACACAGCAGCAAAGGTCAGCTGCCATGACCAGAGGAGGCCACAGTGGATGTTCGGCCTGAAGAGGTCAAAACGTCTGCCTCATCTTTTGAACTTTAGTCAAGTTAGTACAAATATCATATCTGCAATTTGACCTATCATGTTGCATAAAAACAAAAGATTTACTCAAAAATTTGTAAAAAAAAAAAAGTGAATTTCAGTCACTATGCATAATATGTCTGAATTGAGAAATGTTAAAAAGACCACATTCAAACATCTACCACATCCAATATTTAGTGTTTATTTAAAAAAAGGGAAAAATACTAAGATAATTGTGCATTTATAAATAAAAAGAAAAAATTTGTCTCTAGATTTTCACACTAGAGTGAAGCAAAAAAAAGGGAAAGGGAAATGAATCTCACAGTGTTGGCGCATTGTCTCTGACTGGTTTCTGCTAAATGCCAGTTTGGATGTTTTATACTGTTGTATTCAGTTACATCAGGATCTAAGTAGATAGCTCCCTCATGTGGACAAATAATTCAGAGTCAGGTGGATGGCATGGTGCATTCAGCACTAAAACAAGAAAAGAAAAAGAAAACATGCAAGCTCGATCTGATGATGTTTGATCTTCACAGTCATCTCACACTAACACAATCAATCACAGTCAGAGTGACTTTAAATATCATGACCACAGATAACTGGCCAGTACAAGAACTACTACAGCCAGTCTACACACACCTTCCTCAAAAAGAGACTGTTCAGACAAACATGAGAGAGAGAACTGTTGCCACCTAGAATGGGAAGTGCAGTTTGCTTGAATTAGACGCAGCAAGAGAGGAGTATAAAGGGTAAGTTCATAAGTCATATTTCATAATTGTTAGGTTGTAACAGGCTTCATAACGCTATAGATACATTTGTTAAAAATAGGTAAATTTTGACTTACTACTACACTTGTGTTAATTTACACATTTAGATGAAATATGTAATGCAAATCAAAGATGTGATACAGAACTGTAAGTAAGGAAGAAGAGGAACATAGTCTGAAAAGTACAGGAAGAAAGCAGTGAATTTGCAATGAATTCTGCAAAAGCTGTCACATTCACTCATTACTGTTAAATGAAATTGTGAGGAGGGCTAAATTGATGATTTTTATTGAATAAAAATAATGATGATGAAAGTCAGATTTTCTTGGCTGTCTGACTCTGAACATCCCCTGCAGCTCTTGCTCCTCATTTGACTGATGTTATATAGAACGGATGCTGAAGTTTAGTAAGGTGGTTTAATCAAACCAGGCTTGAAAGTGAAAGAAACTGACATTTCTCATTTGAAAACAAATTAAAAAAATAATTCAAGAAAAAAAACAAACTGTAATTGATGACTTCCTCTCATGGTCGTATCTACTTGTACATGTTACTGTTCTATTAAAATCAATCAAGGGTAACATGTTTTACAGTGGACCTTAAACCTTAAAGTCATTTTAATCAATATTTTAATCATAATGTATAAGATGGCAATGTGAAATGTGACAAAGTTAAAATATTGATGAACGAACAGACAAAAATCACCTCAATCTGCAGCTTATAACTTTTCCACTACTTTACTGTTTGGTTCACTCTCATAGCGTGTCAGGCATCATATCCACTTAAAGTTTGACGCCACATGAGGTGTTCACAACTTGTTTACCCCAATATTAGTTATTGGAGGTTTGCCATCACACAGGACACCCCCACCCCCCTCCCCCACCCTCTGCACCCATCCTTCCAAATGTTACCATCAGGTCGCTGTTATAAGGTCCCACTTTCCTGGAAAAACCCATACAAAAAATCTTTTATTCCCACTGCCATCACCACCCTGAACAGTTTGAAATAACAAACTAAAGTCCTGCCCAGATACACTGCACTGTCGTATATATTGCACAATGTCTGCTTGGATCATGTCTTGTATGTACAATGTTTGTCTGTTCTTGTGTATTTTTATTTTAATCTACTTATTTATTTGGAGCCTACCAAAGATGAATTTCTGTCACTGATGTAACAGACAATAAATATCTTAAAAGTTTTGTCTCTTCTAGATTTCAGTAAAAGATCATTTTGAACTTCCTCATGATGCATTGGCTTTTCTTTTTTAATCTACTTTTAGATTTCTTCGGTCTGACCTCAACAGTCAAGTAAAGATGATGCGAACTGTCCTGTTCCTGCTTCTGCTCGAGGCCTCGGCCTGCTGTGGTTTCGGCTTCAGAGGCTGCTCTCAGAACTTCCCTGTGACAGACACCATGTGGTGCTTCAACAAGAACATCGCCAACCTCTCTGATGTCGTTAGTCTGATCCCGGACAACATAACAACAATCAACCTGTCCAAGAACAAGATCCGAGTCATCTTACCTGGAACGTTTAGTCGGGTGCGTGGCCTCAAACACCTGGACCTGAGCCAGAACCGGTTGGTCTCTCTCGATGGGGGAGAATTTGGAGGCCTTGACGTTCTGGCTTTTCTCAACCTCACCTGCAACAACATATCACACATCCACTCCAATGCATTTGATGGACTCACCGGGCTACAAACGCTGCTTCTGACCAGCAACACACTTCAAACCATCTCTCCTGGTATCTTCAGTTCTCTCCCAGCGATTCAAGAAGTCAGTCTCTCTCTGAACATGCTCAAGGCTTTCAGCTGCAGAGAGTCCGGCAGATCCTCCACTCTCCTGCACCTCGACCTTTTCGCCAACAACATCCAGAGGGTTAACGTGAGCTGTTTCCCTGCCCTGGAGTACATCCGCCTGTCCAATAACTCAAAGCTGGAGCTGCGGGCGGATGTTTTCGCCTCCAACCCCAGGCTGAAGAGTCTGCTTTGTCAGGGAGTTAAAGCTGAAGTGCTGCTGGGACTCTCTGCAGAGACAAAGAAGAATCTCTCTCAGGTTGCATTTTCTCTCTTTGTTGAGAAATCTCCGCTGACTATCTGTGGATTGCTAAAAGGAATGGACCAACTTGAGAGTGTAGAGGTATGTGCACATGTTCAGATGCTGTTGTTACCTTCGCCAAGGAGGTTATGATTTTGCCGGCATTGGTTTGTCTGTTTGTTTGCAAGAGATTTTGATAAAATTTTCAGGAAATGTCCTCTGGGACAAGGAACAAATGATTAAATTTTGGAGGTGATCCGGAAAACCGCCATTATGGAAATGTTGATTTTCAGGTATAACTATTAAACTAAAATTGACATCAATGTGATTCCAATTGCTAGGGGTATGTTTTTATGGTCCAGGAATCCATTGAAATAGATAAATCAAAGGTAGGACTTATATTATGGGGTGTAAGTCACAATGAGCTGGGGGAACTGTACTGCTTGGTGGTGGTCTGCGCTCACCGAGTGCTTTTCTAATTGTTTATTTAAAATCGATTTTTTTTTTTACCATGTTTTAAGAATTTATTATCTGCATTTAATTTGATTGACAGGTTGACTTGAAAGGATCCAGGTTACCTCAGACGAACTCCAGCCTGCTGGACTGCGCCACTCCACCTGTAGTCGTCGTTGCGGATGCAAACCTCGGGAACGTGGCCCATTTGTCGCTGGGGAGGGGGAACACGAGCAGATTTTATATCAACAACTGCGATTTGAAGCAGATATCTCGTACAACATTTGAGGGTTACCAAGGACTGAAAACACTGCAGCTGAATCAAAATAACGTCATCATTCAGCCAGACACGTTCGAAGGCCTGACCCACCTCACCTTTTTAAGCTTCGACAGGAGCAAAATCCGTGACATCGACCCTGACTGGTTCATCCCCCTGAAGAAGCTGACTCGTCTCTCTCTCCCAAAAAATGAGATTACTGAGTTGGCACCACAGGTATTCAGCGCCCTTACTCAACTGGAGCAGCTCTACCTGCAGTTCAACCTGCTAAAATACATCACCAGGAAGCCCTTCAGTAAACTGCGGAGGCTGACGAAGCTCAACCTCAGTTTAAACATCATCAACTTCATTGAAGAAGGCTCCTTCCAAGACCTGACAAGGCTCAAGTATTCTCTGCTTGCATGTTCATCTTTTGTAAACTTTGCTCACTGTCCATGCATTAACTCATCGATATGTCCTTTAGTTACCTGGACTTAAGTGGGAATCGCATCAAGAGGCTGACACCAGCTATTCTGTCTGGCCTGATGAACTTGAAGAAATTTGTTCTGTACAACAATCGCCTTCATTTTAGATCTTATGAAAGTCCTTTCATCAACCTAACTTCTCTGGAGGTATGACTGTTTCTTTAAGTCTGATATTGAGAAGGGTGATTCTGTGTATATGTCTTTTAATCTGTCTGTCTTCTGTGTCTCATTTGGAGTATCTGGAGATGAACTACCAGGGGCCCGGAGGTCAAGGCATCGGTAACATTGGACCGAATTTCTTCCAAGGTCAACGCCACCTCACCTCAATCGCCATTGGGCACAGCATCATGGTCGACTTCCACCCTGAGGCCTTCGTTCCTCTGGTCAATTTGAAATCCCTCTACGTCGCCGGAGTGGTTATGAAAACGACCAACCTGAGCGCGGTGTTGTCCCCTCTGAAGAAGCTGAGGAAGCTGACTCTTTTCAGGGCAGATTTCGATGCTCTGCCCGCCAAACTGCTGCCTCCAGATAATATACTGGAAATCCTCAAAGTCCAGTCCAACCACCTGCGCACTGTGGACAAAACGATGCTGGACGCTCTGCCCAGGTACAGGAGCTGTTGAAATGTAGCAAGCAAACAGTTTTTAACATGGCACAAAAAGTTCCAGACCTCTTTGCCAAAAAGAGGATTTCAAACCAAACTTTCTGTCAGGCGTTATCAACGTCAGTGGTAAAAGCAACAAAATGAATAATTACATATAAAGCTAAATTTATTATGGCTTTAAACTGTGAGAAGTTGCAGCAATTAAAGCTGTCCATGAAAACACTGTCAACTTTTTAATAAGGTCTGGGTTGAAAAACATTAAAAATTTCTGCTGACTGCTAAACAAAGCCTATTTTTACTTTTTCCTTAAAAGGGATTTCAAGTCAACGGTTTTTAAATGTAACCCTCCTAAATACACATTCAGCAGTGAAGTTGAGTCATTCTGAACCTGCACCATGTGACAGAGGGGCCAGTGAAACCTGCTACCACCTTTAGATTTTCATATCCTAATTGTCAAATGAACCGACACACTGTCAAACATCTGCATCAAAAAAACAGAACAACACTCACTCAGAAATGTATTTCTAGAGAATGTAAATTTGAAAATATAAAAATTAGTGTTTGTGTGTTTCCAGATTGCGTTTTTTGGACGTTACAGAAAACCCGCTCACCTGTACTTGTGATAACGCCTGGTTCAAGAGCTGGGCCATCCACAACACTCAGACACAGGTAACTGAAGCTGCACACAGTATGAATGATTGTTACACATCAACTAAATGTCTCTTTTTTTTTTTACCATTTCCTTCCAGGTGTCCTACTTATACAACCTGCAGTGTGACAACGACAGAAAGTCTCCCTTCCTGTGGCAGTTTGACGACAAGGCCTGCTCCTATGAACAGGTGTCCTTCGCTCTCTTCATCGCCTGCTCTGTGGTGGACATGCTGTTTGTGTGTGTGTGTCTGGCCTGGCACACACACGTCCCCGCTCTGCGCTACCTGCTGCTCATCATCAGGGCGAAGCTACGAGGACGCAGGAGGGCGGCAGGGGCCAGATTCCAGTACGATGCATTCATCTCCTACAGCTCCAAGGATGAGGCCTGGGTGATGGAGCAGCTGGTGGCCAACCTGGAGAGGCCGGCCGCAGGCGCACCGAGGCTCAGGCTGTGCCTCCACCACAGGGACTTCCGCCCAGGTGCTGCTGTTCTGGAGAACATCGAGGCAGCCATTTACAACTCGGGCCACACTATCTGCGTGGTGACACGTCACTTCCTGCGGAGTGAGTGGTGCTCCATTGAGTTTCAGCTGGCCAGTCTGAGGCTCTTGTGCGACGGCAGCGACGTGCTGCTGCTCGTCTTCCTGGAGGAGATACCCGAGCACTGCCTGTCTCCATACACACGCCTACGCAAGATCGTACGCAAGAGGACCTACCTGCTGTGGCCCGAGGAACCACAGGAGCAGGAGGCCTTCTGGATCCGGCTGAGAGAGGCTTTAAAAGACAATGAGGAGGGGGAGATGGAGGGAGGAGGAGGAGAAGATGAGATGACACGGTTAATCAACTAGATGAAATGAAAATGCAAATTTTTATCATACCTGTAGTTATCTTTTCACAGACTGTAAAGTGAAGGCTAGTAAGCACTGTGTCAGTAACCTTTGAATTTACAGGCTGTGATGATATTAAACTACTATTAAATAAATATTGAGTTAGTGAAAATTATATTTCCACAGTTAATAATTAATGACAACAACCCAATAAAATATGTTATGGCGGGCTGTTGTATTGGAATGACTTGTAGTTCTATCATTGCTGTTGAATAAAAAGTGCTGGGTATTTTCCTTGACCTTTGCACAGCCTGATTCTGTGATGTATGTTTAAGGTGACAGGTTACTCTTATTGATGAATGCACACAGATTTGTCATTAAATCCTTGTGTGCATTCATTAATATTGACACTGAGCTGACTTCATATATATATATATCTCTTATCATTTGTGGCTTGTAAAGTGTTATTTCCTCAGATTTAGACTCAGAAAACATATTTGGTCAAACCTGTACAAGAGCAGTAAGCGATGGGTTTAAAGACCATTTTTTCACAAGTTTGAACTAAACAAAAATAAAATACTACTCCAAGATTTCCAAACACTTCATTTATTTGACGTTATACATTCAAATGAAAATAAAAAATATTCATATATATTTCATATAGAGCTAGTGAGCAAGGTACAAGTTTAAAACAAAACACAGAAATCTTCCGTGTGGCATACATATATGTACAAGGCGTGGTTTGAATACTATACAGTGTGTATCCATAGCTGCACAGGTTTCATGGATGTTTAATATTCTTCACTCAGTTGAGGCACGACTAGATTTCAGTGAGAGGTCAGGGATTGGGCCAAGTGCTTCAAGACTGCCGCTTACAGTAAAACATTTCAATCTCAACACCTAAACAGTAGGACTTGCAAAGCAAAGCTTATTAGTGTTAAAGAGTTCCACACTAAAGCATAAAGTAGGAAAATGAGGCAACATGATCATTATGCAATTCAAATGATACAGTCATGCAAAGTCCTAAATAGTTTAAGTTTTTATGAAATGATATTGTCACACCAAAGTCAAAACTGAGCAAACACAAATTCAGTTTTTAAGAAACTTAAAAAGAAAAAAAAAAATCCAGTATCACTAACAAGTCACGGTTGTTCACTAAATTTGACAGAAGTCAGGATGTTTGGTTGCACTGCAATAATTGACTCAAAGTCACTACACCAATTTGAGACCAAAAAAAAAAAAAAAAAAAAAAAAGATTCCTCAAGTAGTCAAGTGATAAGTGCAATCCCACCCCTCTCTTCCCCTCTTCACACACAGACACTCCATTTTATAAAACTCTCATACATAAGCAAGTTAAGCATCACATTGATTTCCACTGTCAATCAAACCATAGTTATAGTACAGCAGATGCCCAAACAATCAATAGCAAATCATACTCTTACATATATCCAGTAGTTATGTACAACAGAACTGGTGCAACATTAAACACATTTAAAATTATTAGATATAGAAACTGTAACAATAATAAAATACAGCAGATACTTATTTCATATTGGGAAATATATATTATTCATACTGTGTATTGCTGTCTGTTTTGGCATTCTGGAGGATCAATAAAAATGCTGTTATGAATCCCTCTCACAGCTTATTTGACACTTCTCCAACTTGGACAGATTATACAAACTATGTATTTTTTAAAGAAACCTTACACAGGATTGATTTAATAAAACCTTTTTCCATTAATTAAAAAAAAAAAAAGACAACTTATCAGAGGCATGAAAGCAGCAGGTCCAGGTTGAGAATTGACCTTGATACATTTTTTTTAAATATTTCCTATGAGAGTCTTCAGCTGATGCTGGCACGGCCATAGCAAAATGGCCACAAACCAAGGTCAGGGAAGAGAAATGAAACTTCAGATTCTTGATATTCAAATCTTTTTGGAATCTTTTGCCTCAAAAAGCTTCATACGCTCCTGCACAGTTAGTCCCTCTTTCAGGCTCTGTTAAAGATAAGAAAATAAAGCAATTTACTGGGAATAGTTAACAGTGTATGTGGAGAAAGATGGATAAAAAACCAAAAAACACACCCAGACATATTTTTGCTCTGGATGACGTAAATTAATCTCAATATAAGATGTAAAGGAAAAAGTGGTTATGCTGGAAGATGGTCATGCCACACAAGAGTCCCTACTGGTGCACATGAAAAAATTCAACAGACAAAAGGCAATTACAATTACAGAAAGAGCTTTCACATGAACAGGACAAAATTATGTTGGAACACAAAATATGTAGCATGAGAAAGTGCACACTTGTTTTTCTATTTAGTTATCTGAGATCATTAGTCCACTGGTATCTAAAAACTACTATTATAGACCTGAAAATCCAGGCTGAAATGCTACCTACCATTAGGTGGTTTTTTAGGGTTTTGTAAAGTAACTGCTCACCTAGCTCTGTGTGAAGAAAACAAAATCCACCCGCCAGCACTCTAAAGCTCACTAACAAATCATACCTCATTTAAATGAGATCATTTGAAAATGAAATGAATTTGTTTAACCCACTGTAAAACCACAGTTTGTCGTTTTTTGTACCAATCGCACAAACGAGACGTCATGTGACGTCAGTTCTAAAGTTGCCGTAGGTAGCCTGGCTACAGCTGCATTTCCAGTCCTTATGTTAAGAAACTCATTAGGACTACTGGCTGTACATATTTACTGTACAGATATGAGAGTGGCATCAATATTCTCAAAACACACAAAAAGTGTAGTGGGAGAGGAATGTAACCAGAAAGGTTTAAATTGTTAATGCTTGCGCTGAGGGGTAAACACAGCAATCAGTATCGGTGTTGCAGGTTTGGGAAAACAGGAAGGGTTTGGAGGAGGGGTGGGGGGGGTCATGCGAGCTTGGTAAGGGCATGCTTTGCTCTACATCATGCTATACCTACAGCACATCTTGGGGCGGGGGTTGGGGGGGAATCATCCCACAATGGGAGTGTCAGCTATCCCATGAGACCTGTTCAGTGACAGACTGATGGACAGAACAGACAGGTGACAAACTTACAGGACAAGAGTAAAAGCGTCCCGACCGTCCAGCTGTGGAACACATTTTATACAGTGTGTGGTGGCTGAACAGTAAACAGCGATAAAGTCTGAGACAAAAGCTTGAACGTCACATCACACAGAAATGGTAGCTTTAGAGTATATGGACAAAATGGCAGCAATTGGGGAAGGAAAAACAAAGAGATTATCATATAGAAATGAGTAAACTTGACACTCACCTTTGACCTTACGCCTCTTGATTGCTTGGATTGCTTTTTCATGAAATCTGGATTGCTTTTTGATTTCATGATATCTAGAAAACCAATGAATGTAAGCCATTAATATCATAAATCAGCATAACAGCTTCGGTCTGATACAGATACACTAGTTGTGCTTCCTAAACCTTAAATGCACTTCTATTTGTTTTTAACAGTACAGTCAAACTGGTGTCAAAATTAAAAACAAAACAAAACAAAAAATAAACATTTTAGATGTATTTCATAGGCTCATCAGAGATCTGAGGTATTACAGTTTTTATTGCTGGATTCAAATGATGGCAGGCAATGTTGTGTTTTCCTGTTTAGCCTCATGATGGCACTGTCTAACTGTTACTATGAATAAATACAGACATGATGATGAAAAAGTTTGTTTATAATAGCTCACTGTTACAGTAACAGGATGGTGCAGCACCTGGGTAGAACTATTATTATTATCACTTACACTTCAAAATGTGTGTGATCTCAATATAAACTTCCCAATCTAAACAACAGTGCCAAAGCTGGTTGTCAGTACAGTTTAGGACTCCTGGCTGCCTTCAATACTTACAATATTTCAGAGAGGCAAAGACATTCTGGGTCAATTTAATGGAGGGTAAAAAGTGATTAAATAAACATTTTCTACTTACCGTATCCAGATGTGACCGTTCCATCAACAGTCCTCTCGCCTAAAGCTTCTGTGGCAATGAGCAGTTTCTCCTTCAGTTTGCTGATGTCACAGTCGGCCTTTGCTTTCACAATGCTGAGCTCTGTGTAGATGTCCTTATACTTGTCTGTGGCATATTTCTTGTCCTGGTGAAATGGAATCAATGGTGCTGTCTCTAGGCTTTTGTATTTCATTAAACAACATGAAGACATACAGCTATATGCCTTCGATAAATTGTAACACAAAGATTCTTTTGTCTCACCCTTAAAGCCGACTGCAGTTCATCTTTCAAAGAGTGGATTTCCTGTTTAAGATACTGGATCTCTGACTCCTTAATTCGTAGCAACACCTACCAGATGGAAAGAAATATGATGAAAGATGAGATTAAATATTTAAGATTAAAGAACAAATCCTCTGTGTGTGTGTGTGCATGGTGTGTTTACACATACCTCCAGTTCATACACATCTTTGCCCTGGGTAAGCGTCGACATCGCTGTTTCACCACTGAAGCACGAGCGCATCCGAGTGATCTCTGCAGTCAGTCGGTTATTTAATTCCTGTTGGACAGCATAAAGTTATGTTTCAACCTGTGGACAGAAATGTTTTTTGTATGTATTGTACATGTGCGCATGTGTGCAATCAAACCTGGTTGTGAGCGTTTAGCTCCTGGTTCTCTCTCTGACACTGCCGGAGGGCCTGCCTCTCGGCCTCCAGCGCCTGGGCCAGGTGAGCATTCTCCAGGCATTTCTGAGAGTACTGCTCTGACAGCACTTCCAGTTCTCTCTGGATCGACTGCAGCTCCTCCCTACACATTCACATTATCACAAAATCAACTGGAACTCTCATCTGATGCAACATAAGAATCAGATGCATATATACATATATAAGCTTTTGTGGCAGGACAAACTCACAAGACTAACTTACAGTTGCCCTGACTGCAAGACAGACAGTTAAAAAGCGTTTATGGATTCTTTGGCCAGTATTAAGTGGCAAACATTTTCTCTAAATCAAGGAAACTCAAATAAACATGTAAGCTAAAGGTAAATATTTTTTGTGTCCTTGTCAAAAAAAACATACTCGTATTGTAAGCGAAGTTCGTCAATGTCAGAGTTCAGTCCACTCAGTTGGGAGCGATGGGTCTTCTCCATTTCCTCCTTGTGTGCATTCTTCATAGCTTCAATAGCTACATTAAAGACAGATCACACTTATTTAATATCTGCATATCGGTCTAGTTTAAATTACAAAAATTATGGGTGGTAATACAGTTCATGTCTTTACCAGCAATTGTGGCAGCAGTCTCCTCGGCCAATAGTCTCTCTCGCTCTTCCATGAGTTTGGAAATCTCCCTCTGATGCTGCCTCTGGAGGTCTTGTATTACCTTCTGGTGGGTTTCTTCCATCGCAGCAAAGCCTCGTTCACACGTGGCCTATGGGAAGAAAGGGTCAAAGATAAGTCATCACAAAATCAATGTAGAACTTATCATCTACATTTGAATTCGTGACTACAGATTCAGTAAAATCAGTAGGCTAGGCTACATGGTGTGTCATGCAAAATCAGTGAGGAGTCATGCAAGCTTATTATCATGTAAAGCCCAGCTATATTAGTAAGAAAGTGAGTAAAAGCAGTGAAAGTCTAATCCAGCAGAACTGCATTTTTGTTTGTCAATAACTAAGGTATTGAATGTGGGAAATGGTATGTACTTTGATGCAACATGAAAAAGCCATGTTTGAAGCAAGGGAGAGAATTATGTTTTAATTTAATGTAGGCTTACTGTGCATGCTTCTCATTCCTAGGAACAAAAGGCTACTGCTAATGATGAGGACATAAGTGTATTACAATTTGAAAGCAAACTCTCTCTCAAGTGTAGGTTTCACACATCTAGAAGTAATCTCAAATCACACCATTTCCCAGATCATCTGTGCATATTAGTAGATTGATGAACTATTTTGACTATTTATCCACTACTCTCTCATTTATTAAAAATGATCCACTAAAGTAAAATGAAAGAGCAAAAACCTTAAGACTTTCAAAGTCTCTCTGGTATTTCTCTCTCAGGCTGGCCACATCTCCTTCTAGGTGCTTGTTCTCCAGTTCATCCCTCATGGTGTTCATCTGAGTCTCCAGCTCCTGGATGCGATCCTTCAGAACCACCATGGAGTCCACCTCTGATGTGTTCTGTGTGTTCTCCCCCTTCCCCTGCTCCTCCTCTTCCATCGGTGTAGAGGCCTCATCACAAGGAGCTGAATGGGAAACATCGGGACGTTTTTTGTCCTGTCGGTACTCTTTGACGTGCTGAATGTTATCCATATACTGGGAATGTAACTTTTCCAACTCCTCTCTGTGGATTTGCTGAAGCTCACAGATCCTCTCTTCGAACTGCTCCTCCAGTTTCCTCACGTGACTCTCGTGTCGCTCCTCCATGGTGTCCATGTCCACCAGCAGGACCTCGAGCTTTCGTTGGCTGTCGGCCGTGGTCTCCATGAGGGCCAGCTCCGTCGAGGCGCGGCCTTTCTCTGCTTGGCTTAGCTCTTGCTTGTGCCTCTGCTTCAGCTCTCCGGTCTCCTTCTGAAAATGCTCCTCCAGCAGCACCAGCTGCTCCTGCTGCTGGGAGAGCTGGTTCACACGTTTGCTGATCTCGCTCTTCAGAGTTTGGTTCTCCTTCTCGAGAGTGTCCACTGTGTGTGTGAAGACCAGACGCTCCTCCTGTAAGGATGTTTCGTATTTCTCTTGGATGGTGCTGATATTGTGGGCATGCTGCTGTACGAGAGCATCCATGTTCTGGCCCGTCTGTTTACACCATTCCAGCTCTTGTTCATGCATGGCCCGTAACCTGCATGCAACGTAGGCCACTTGAGACTGGATTAAGGCTTCGCGCATACAAAGAGATGTACTTGTGAAATGATGCGAAGTTTGGTGCCCTAGAAGAGCGTGGACCATTTTAGCCAGTCCGGGATTGTTTCCACCACTTTCTATCTCTTGAGCAAACTTATGGAGGATGGCTGCTTGTCTCTGAAGCTCATTCGCCAGGTTGTCATGTGCATTTTGCAGCGATTCGATTGAGTCAACACCACATGAGGGCCTTTCTCCAGGCAAGTGTCTGTCTACGATTTCCTCAGCCAGGTCTCGAGCCTCTTCCATTTCAATCTGCTCCATGTAGGGAGCAAGTTCAGGGGGGTGAATGTCAGCTAATTTTTGTTTACCTAACCCAAAGTTGTTTTTGACTTCTTTTATTACATTTTTCAAATCAGGCCTTTTGGAGGCTTCAATAATTGTTTTAAGAGCCATTTCCCTTTGATGTAGGTTATTTCGGGCTTCAGTCAACTCCCTTTTCAGTATTTTGAATTTCTCTTCATAGCAGTGTTTAAGGTTTTGAATAGAGTAGGCTAGTTCTGCTTTAATGAAGGTGTTAAAGATAACAGTGGTATCGACATCTACATCAGCTGAAACACCACCCTCTTTGGATTTAGCAACATCTGTCTGAGCTTTCTCTAATTCTTTCCAGAATTCACTCTCTAACATCAACTTCCTGGTCAAGACATCAGCATAAACTATGGCCAAGCAATCTTTGTCGGTTCTCTTAATATTCTCTATGTCTTCCCATATCTCTGACAGGGCTTGTAGGAGGTCGGACTTTGATGTCTGTAGTAACAAAGCCATCTTGTTCAACACTACTGCCTCAAAAGACAAAGTTTTGGCAAGTAGGTGCAACGCTTCTTTATCTAGGATTTCTGGGGTTTGATTTTGATGGACAACCGGTGATTGCTCTTCCAGCGTCTTTTGTCCTTGTCTGATGTACAGTGAGGCATTGAACAAATCATTCTCTATCTCTGACAACGAGTGCAGCTGTGAATCAGTGGTATCATGAGAGCCGCTGAGGATAGTCCTGACTTTCTCTCGACTGTTTTCCACACACACCAGGGCCTTGGCGTAATGCTTGTTGGCAGCACTACTCTGTATCCCACTTCCACAACTAAACTCTTTATCTGAGTCAGGCTTTGTTTCTGTCATCTTTAGATCAATCTTGGACATGTGTTCTGTTTGGGTGGATCGTTGCTCTTCTAGATTTTGTGTGAGGTTTCTTAGTTTGTCCTCAGTGGCCAGCAGTTTAGTCTCTAGAGCGTGTATGATGGAGATAAACTTCTCTGGGTCACTGCTGTGAGGGAATGTGGTATCAGAGGAGACGTTTTCTTCAGTTACCTGAATGTCTTCATTTACATCCTGATTAGCTTTTTGTCTTGTGTCTGTAAAGGTACTGCTCAAATGGCTAGTGTCCAGGCCTTCTAGAGTCATGTATTTTTGGCACTGAATATTGGAAAAACGTATCCTTGGTCTCTTAGCTTGAGACTCCTTATCATCTGGGGGGTTCTCCTCCTTGATTGTCTTATCAAAGGAGTGTGGGAGTTCTGTGTTTGGCGATAAGGAGACTGATGTTTTAAGCCTTCCCTTCTTGTTCTGTTGTGGGATTTGCTGCCTTCCCATTTGCAGGTCAGCGTAACCCAGCTGCAGGGCACTGAGATGCTGCTCCAGCTCTGCTATGCGGTCCTCTGCAACCACAAGCTTGGCTTTCAGATCCTTTTCAGCACTACAGGGCTCAACCTTATCTAAAAGGCTTTGACTCATTTGACAAAGAAGTTCTTCCTTAGCTTGCAACTTCTGTTCGGTTTCCTCCAAGCTGTTGCCAAGTGCAGTCATTTTAACAAGGGCCTCTTTCAAGTCATCCTCCTTGCGTTCCACCAGCCTCTCATACATCTCCTTAGTTTGTCGTATCTCCTCCTCTTTTTCTCGAAGGAACTGGCTCATTTTCTGAAACTCTTGGGTAGCCCGTTCATATGAGTGCTCCAGAGTGTTATAATCTGCCTCTTCTGTTTCCAGACGATTTCGGAGCTTATTCACCTCACGATCCGCTTCTGCAATCTGGTTAAGAAGCTCCTGACAGCGGCAAGTGAGGTGGCCTTTCTCTTCTTCTAGCCTCCGCACACTCTCCCTCAGTGACTCAACCATATCAGTCTTCTGGGCAAGCTCCACTTGCAACTTCTGCATTTCTTCCCTGGAATCTTTCCCTCCTGAGGCCTGCCTCCCTCTTAACAGGGCCTCCACCTGCTGCTCAGCCTCCAGCAGTCTGTTCTCCACCTCTTTCTTTGCAGTTTCAGCCTCGGCTAATCTTCGACACAGGTTCTGTCTTTCCCTCTCATGGCTCTCTAGCATGCTATTCTGCTCCATTCTCAGGCGCTCCTCCTTTAGCGCCTGACCTTCTTCGGTAGCATTTAAACGAGCAGTCACCTCCTGCAGTCTCTCCTGCAACCTCTGTATCTCTCTCATATGGTCCCGTTGGAGGGCTTGCTGGCGCTCAAGGTGCCGAAGGGCCTGGTTTCGCTCTAAGAGACTGGCCTCTATTTCACGGAGTCTATCTTCGCTGTCCTTTAGCTGGGCTCGTAGGGTGGCCTCACTCAGGCCATGTTCCTCTTCTTGTTCCTTTGAACGCTCCTGCTCTAGCTTGAGCTCATTGCGCATTCTGGCCACAGCCTCTTCGCTAGCCAAGATTTCAGCCATTGCAGTTGCTAGTTTGGCCTGCAGAGCCTGAATATCGGTCTCATGGCGGCCTACAGCATCTTGGGCTTCTGTGTAGCTTCTCTTTAGTGTCCGGATCTGTTGTTGAGCAAGGTCCTGCTTGCGCTTTTGGGATTCCAATTCGCCCTGCAAATCTTGATTAAGCGTATGTAAGCGTTGCCATGGCACTCTGTGTGGTGAAGAGGAGGGGGGTGTCGTACTCTTGAAAAAGATTGATGAGACAGTTTTGTTAATGACATCACCTCATTTCTCCTACCATGTACGGAGAACCACATCTCGGGGGTTACCGGGAAAATTTGTTCTCCCTTCTTCATATCAATCTTGCTTTTGATAAGCATTTTTTTCAAAGCTTCCACTGTGCTTTTTCAGAGGTCACTTGGAAATTAAAAAGTTTAGATGAATACCAACCTGAACCCTCCTCTGATACAAATAAACCAAGAATAAATCAACTTGAGCAGGTGGCTAATATAGCAAATTAAAAGTAGAATCATTGCAAATGTGATGTGATACAACAAAATGACATTTTGGTTCTGTGACATGTTGACTGTATAACGTAAAACTGCACAATGTAAAAAGCAGTTAGTTAAAATATGCAATTCTGAAACACCAAAACATGCAGAAATGAGGCTGGGAAAGGACACACAGACAATGCACACATGAACAGAGAGAAAAAGCACAGCGCAAGGCTTCCTGATCCAAGTTTCTTACCTTAAGCTTTTCAGAACAAGTCAATTATTTTCCCAGGAGATGTGAAACTCCGTAAAATCAGTTAGTGAAAACTCATGCTAAGAACACCACAACCATGCATATCAGTTCCAGAGAAAAAGCACCCACACCTGTTAGTAGAATTTTAACAAGTTACAGGAGACACACATAAATCGGATCTGTAGGCAGACTGTAGACTATATAACAAAAATACAATCTACACAGTACTGTGGCATTGTTAATAACAATTACTGCACCATATGTGTGACCAGTTCCTATACTATCTTGCAAGTCTTAATACCATTCTAAACAATTTAATGCTAAACATTTCTTTGTGAAAACTCATGTTGCAATGCTATTTGTATACATGTCAATTTTAAAACGCATACTAATTGTACATGATGGATTATGAGTGTAGTACCTGCAATACATAGCCTTCTCTGGCACTTTGTTCTCTGCCTAGTGCATTTTCCAACTGCTCTTTTAAAACGTTGTTTTGCTTTTGTAGTCGGTCCAGCTCCTTCTGCTTCTGTCCCAACTGAACAAAGAAAGAAAGAGAAGACATAATGAAGGGAACAGCATGAGATGCTCTGATACCATAAATATGTACATGACCACACTGAGGAAACACACCTCTTTGTCTAGCAGTGCAGCAAGTTCATGTGGAGGCAATCGGTCAGAGTTTCCAGTTTGGTTGATGGGCACCTGCTTCTCTTCCCTTAAAGGTATTGTCTCCACCTGATGCCATCGCTGCTCAATCTCTTCCTGGACGTCTGAGGTTCTGTTGTCCTTCTTATCCTCACTGGCAGGATGC
The DNA here is from genome assembly GCA_037975185.1 of Centropyge bicolor. Taxonomy (NCBI): domain Eukaryota; kingdom Metazoa; phylum Chordata; class Actinopteri; family Pomacanthidae; genus Centropyge; species Centropyge bicolor. Next base: position 873,617 of record JBBMOC010000024.1, on the reverse strand, counting down.
ATGGCTGCAGGGTGGTCTACCTCCATCTTACCTTGCTCTTGGCATTCAGGGGTCGATGGCTGTACCGGTGGCGTAGTGTTTAGCATGGAAGTCATGGTGACAGTAACAGTATTTGGCATGTGGGTTGCACTGGATGTGCTATGTGGAGTCACACCTCTCCTAACACTCTCCCTTTCTGCTTCTTCTGACATAGAAGGTGGGTGAGCACATGACACAGAAGAGGTATGGAGGGAGGAGGTAGAGACAGGAGATGACGCTAATGAGGAGGGGGAGGAGGAGGGGGAGCAATATGAAGAAGTTGTGGAGAATGATGAGCTGAGGTCGACTGTGTCTGCTCGCTCCTTCACAGGCTTCGCCGTCTGTTCCATTTTGAACTCGGACCAGTCGTAAGTCTTAGAGCGACCCTCTCGTCTGCGCTCACGAACGCGGCTTTTGCGGGGCTCAGAGGGAGAGGCAGAGGCATTGTTGCCAGCTGGCTGTCTGTGGACATCAGACTTGGGGGCCTCAGTAATGGATTTTGGCTCAGGGGTGGTCTGTGAACACGGCTCCAACATCACTGGAGCTTTAATCTTCTCCTCAGGGAGGGATCTGAATGGACAAAAACACACAAAATAAAAGATATGTAAGACAGCTTTAACAGAAAACAATCAGTTCAAACTACAATGCTATTACATACAGCTTTGCTAGACAAACAACAATGCATACAGTTCCAGCAGAGCAGCATCATCTAATAGTGCACAAAAGCCTGATGAAAATCAGTGAAAAAGCATCAACATCAAAATGCTCACATGGCACACTGCATTAGGCTGAAAGCGGCTTTAGTGTTCACAGTCATGATCTGAGGTAAGCCTCATGCCTTTAGCTTCCATGGTAATACAATTTTCATAGTATCTTAAAGTGAAGGATGTGTTTGCAGTAAACTGCACACTAAATGGCGCTCGTGGTGTTAAGGGGCCGAGCATCATTTAAAAAGTGACCTGACGGAATAATCTATTTTCACCTCGTCGTGTGGAGGTGTCAGAGGGGTGTGAGTAAGGGGAAAATGAGAAGGGACAGAGCTCAAGAATGAGAAAGAGGTGTCTGTGAGGCGTCTGTGCAGAAATACCAAACATTCCCCCCCTCGGAGAGAGCGGCCTAAGAGACACACAGGCAGGGTAAGGAGCGTGAGTCAGTAAATGCGGGTTAGAGTGTGTATACAGTACACATGTGATGAGCCATCTGAAAGGTAATACTCAGCTTTAAAAACACAAAAATAAATGTTTAGGCAGTTAAAACAGAAACCTTTACATCCCAGCTCTTCTCTCTTTGTAACTCTTTCTGCCTTCACTCATGATTTTGCTGTTTGGTGACCATTTTCCAAAAGCAGTTTGGGTAGTATGTTGATGTGATTGTAGTGTGTCTCTACAGTGGCACAACGGACATGGGAGACATTACTCAACAATCACATGACATAGGGTGGGACGACAAACACGCCGGGGCTGACATTGCTGAGCAATAACATCACTGTTCGAGGAGGGGAGATATTCAACACACAAGCGCTCCAACCTGGGCTTCAGAACGGATAGTTTCAGAGAGATGTTTTTCCTGGAAGCAGGTTGAAAATACCGGTTGAGGGAGGAAGAGAAAGAAGGAAAGAGAGGGTGAGGAGGAGAGAGGGATTAAGATAAAATAAGTGAGAAAAGCAGTTGTTATATCTGCCACTGGCTAAGGTGCTAATCCTCTTTGGGTATTACCGGGTGACATCTGGGGCAATAGTGGGTCGCACATTCTTCATAATGGCCTGAATCCAGTTGCGACGGATTCCAGAGGTCATGGCCGACAGGGTGCACGCTCCCTCTTTACACTGAAAGCAGACAGGCATCTGGTTCAAATGACTGACAGGGATGAGACAACACGTCGATTAAAATACCTTTTTGACACAAACATCTGAGCATTTGTTTTCGTACAAGCCTGAAATAAATTCAAGATATGCAGCAGAGGGCTTGCCAAGACAATAAAAGGCTTTCCCTGTTTCACTGGACAGAATAATTAGTTGCTCCTCTGCAATCAGAGGTGGGTAGTACCTTTAGTTACTTCTTTACAATGATTGTATTTGTAAAAGCAGCTTAAATGCAGAATACTTCTAAGTGGAATACATTGTGAGAAAAAGATCTACAAAATTAGAATCCAGGTTCTAACCACTGTCAGGTACCAACACTTAAAAGGCTGTTTATCAGTAGTAGAATAATGGCTGAAAAATCAGTGAAATAAGACAAAACACCCTTGAGCTTACTTCTCCTTTGCTTTACTGTGCTGTTAAATGACACCGAGCTCAGATTCTGAAAGCATGCTTTAACATCAAAAGCACCACACTGACAAGAAGCTGAGGAGAGGAGGATGTATTTTTAGGTTGTCACTACTCCCACAATTTTAACACCATCGAGATCAGGGACACACGTAACACAGGACGTTTCTGTTTAATGTGCAACACATTCAACTTTACTGTGTAATCAAATGTACATCCCACTCTGTCAACAGTGATGTGCTGTGTTTTCTAGTTTTGACAGTTCACCAGAGGCATTTAGAAAAATCAAATCTGATGTTAAACTGATTTATAAAATGTGTCGCTGCTGTTGTCCTCAAGACCCAATGTACTAGATCCTCCAAAGCTGTTGTCACAAATGTAGGTGGCTTGAGTGCAGTTTGGAATCTGTGTGAAACTTCAGGGGTTAACACACAACCAATACTGTAAGTTCAATGCACACAGTAGATAAACTGCATGTACTATGGGTTTACTTTAAGTGTTTTCTATAGACTGTAATCTGTGTAATGCTTAACAAGTGGTGAAATAAAAAACAGCTTCATGTTTACTATCGACATCTTACCAATCTATTATATCATATCTTAATTACATCTTTAATAAATGATGTTTAGCTACGGGATTGTACAAAATACCATACCATACAATATTACATTTCGTTGACACCTGTCTTCTTAATATCCCAGGCTTTGAAAGATGTTTACAATATTGTTCTGCACAGTAGAAATCTCCCTTTAAACAAAGGTATTCTCCCCTCACTAGTTTTATATCTCAGCTTTACTGTGTGTGCAATAAATTTTACTTAAATTTAACCTTATACCAGTGACCTCTAGTGGGAGCTAAATGATTTCTACAAAACCAGTTATTCATTAAAGTTTCCAGACATCAGGACTTTGTGTTCAACTCTGCACTGCTGAAGCTGCAGTGACACAACAACAGCTCCATCCAGTCTGACCACAGAGCAGAGAGAGTCAACATAAATACTGCAGTTATTAATTTCTCGACACTAAATCCATGTTGTTCTCAGCCAGAGAGACAACGATCCCCTCGACTTCTCTATTTGTGGCTTCCTCCAGAAAATGTTTGGGGGAGCTGCTTCAAGCAAATGTAAACAAATGAAATAACGTTGTAGTTCCCACTCTCCTAATATGGGATTAGTATGGCAGATTTAAGTCTATATATGACAGGAACAAAAAACTCCAATGACATGAAATGGACAACAAATGCTTTGCAACTATCTGTGTCCAGTAAGAATTTTGCCAGCAACAAGTGCTAAAAATGTTTAATGGTCAAAGGATTATATGACGAAAAGGTTTGTAGCAGGATCCAGAGAAGAGCAAGATGACAATTGTTATGCAATGATGGTTTAGAGTAAAAAGACCTTAACTAAAATAAAGCATGTGTTTTTGTGGATGAGGACGGGGCCTTTGAAGAGGTTAGCGAGAGGTTAGGTAAACATATTGTGCAGGATGAGGGGCACACAGGTTCAGACAAACAAGCACGGCTGCAGCAGATTTAGACCACTATGATGTCAGCCTCTCAGAGAGATGACAAGTCAAGTGACATCCGTCACGACAGACAAAGAATTGTTTCAGAAAGAGAAATGACAAAACCTGATACCTAAAGTTGCACCACATGTCTGAGGCTGTTTATAGCCTGGCAGAAGACAGCAGAGATCAAGTTTGTAGACAATGAGTCTCGTCTTGACCGGTGATTAATGACGCAGGACAATTGATGACATAAAGAATCAACACTCACCAGGATTTGGAAGCCGTAATTCCTCTGGACTGGGAATTCTTTGACATCATAACATGTGGAAAGGTCAATCTCACCATCCAGTTCTGAAGCCTAAGAAAAAAAAAATTCAAACAAGAAAACAAACTGTTGCCCATTCACTCAAATTAACAGTCAAAAGCTGCAGTGTCTTGAAGACAAGTTTTACCTCCTCGGCTATTGAGTCCTTGTAGTACCTCAAACTCTGATCTGTCAGGACAAACCAGTGTTTCTTCCACTAAGGGCAAAAAAAAGGACACACTTAATTGGATTTCACCAGTCTTCTATGATTGTAGTATGCTTGTATTCAGTGGGGGGAAAGAAGCAGATGGTCATTTAATCTTAGTAATGAAAGAAAATTACCATTCCATCATCATACAGCTTTGTCATCCATCCTTTTTTGAAGTTCAGCAGATCTGGCTGCAATGAAGACAGATCAGAGCGATGTGATATGACAAAATTAACTCATGAAAAATCAATTACAGGATTTTCAGCCACCACTTAGTAGTGACTTTCAATTAAATATTAAGCGCATTAATAGAAAAAAAAAAGGGAAAAACAGAAACAGATTGTACTAATTTTCATGCAAGAAATGCAGCTCAAAGTCCTTTACAACAGAGTAATTACATGCACCAAGCACTTCACATAAAAATACATAGAATGAACACAAACACAGAAAGTCAACAGAAAGTAAGATGGAAAATAAAATAATTGTAAAAATAAGTTAAGGTTGAATAAAAAGAGGGATTGAATGCCATGGATAGAAGTTGTCATTAACTGGTTATTCATCACTCATGTGATCAGAATACATAACTGACATCTCTCTAAAGACTATTGCATTTGTGTGCATTTGTTTACATTTAGATCACTACTTCAGCTCAAGAAGTATAAGTGCTGATACGTGGCTCCAGCTCCAGAGACCGACTGGCGGGAGCTGGACTTTCCCTGTGAAACACAAACTGCTGCACATTGAAACCAAGCTCAAGTCTGTTTATAGACGCTAAAGTAAATCAGTCGTCCAAAACCTGGCTCCTGCTCACTCAACAATACCTTGTTTTTGTTGAGCTTCATCAGGTGTGGTGTCACTGTCTGGCACAGAGTCATTCTGATGGCTAACTGCCTTTACTTCATATGTTGACAATCTCCTTCTTTCCTTCTGTCCCTGGGACATACACACGACTGCGGCTGCTTCTGTGCTGGCTATTTATAATCATCAGTAGCGGTGGCGGCAGTGGTGTGTACATGAATGTGTGTGTGTCTGTGTGTGTGTTTGAGTGGGCGGGGGTTCTGGCAGCTGCAGCTTGGCCAGAGAGACCGACCTCACACTGACTGACTGACTGACTGGATCACCCCTGCAGCACTCTCTGGACAGACCTCAGATCAGTTTGTCAGATTGGTAGGAGTCAGACCTCAGGAAGACACGAGTGCAACCTTAAGTAACTTGAGGGCTACTTTAATCTCACTTTTCAGAGGCTGAGGAAAACAAGTGATGATCTAATACTGCATGTGTGGTTGCATGTGGAGACACAGTGGTGTTTTGGTGATAATAACTGAAGTTAAATTATGTATACTCATTTTATGACTGACATTCTCAATAATATAATTATAGACTTTCTTATATTGTTAATTAGTGCATTGGTTATTTGCTTCAATAAAAATACCCTTGTTTCACTGAACATGCATTGCGGGAAGAAAGTCATCTTGCATACTGCAAATTGCTAGAGGATATGTCAATCATTTTACATAATGTGCCACAAAAATGAGTAATGCCTATCAGCCATTTAAATGTCTCATGAAACAATTAAATGCCAAATGGCTTTTCCGTGTTATACTGTGAGCCTAAGTGTAGTTCTCTTAAACCTCCTCATATCAAAAACGCTTTTGGGCATTTAGGTTGAACAGATTTAAAAGAAAAAATAAATAAATAAATAATCACCACTGCAGCGTAATAGGTTCAATCTCTGCCGTTGTGCTTCTGGATTGGCCTGATGTTCTATTGACCACAACTGGCAGTGAGGGGTCGCAGCCTTTTCTCTGCACTTATACTCAATCTTAACTCACAAAGACATTTTATGGGACCTTGAAACACTGCAGTCCACTGGTTATGGCCCCTGCACACATTAAAAGCGCTGTACTGTAGAAGTACTCACAGTCATTGAGGACTCGGTGACTCTGCGGTCCAGTGACTTGGCTCTTCTTAAATTAGCAAAAGTGGAGCTAGACACATCAGGGACTGAACGGTCCTTTCCTGCATCCAGTGACATCTCCTATAAATATAAAAGCAGTTTTAGAAATTAGAAGTAAGTCCCTATTAAAGTATTAAACTTATGTCCAACTCTCAATCATATAATACAGTTGCCATTCAGGTAATACATCTTAATATTTCATATTAGCAAAGAGAAGAGCATACATGTTTATTAGCCATATAGCGTCTCTCGCTGCGGCCTTGTCTCTGGATTAGCGTGCTGTTAGCGGAGGGCTCACTGGAGCTGCTCGTGTCCATGCGTTCTACTGGTTGACCTTCCTCGAATCGGCCGATGATTTGAGAACGCCTAAGGGACACAAAGAGACCATTCTTTACAAAGATGTACTCAATACATTGAAGCACAGTTCATTTATCATAAAAGTCTGGTCTGACAATGATTTAAATATCCTGAACTTTCTTTAAAAATGACATTTTGTAAAATATTAAATTAACAGTGAAATAAATTGGTTCTTGAAATACATAATGATGCAGCACATCATCCTCAAATGATGGCAGACCCAGCATAAAAACAAAACCAAAGCATGATATGAAAGCAAATCTGAGGAAAATTCAATGTCCATAACACAAGTAGTTTCAGTTTCTCATGTGCAGAATGCAATGCTGCCATTACTGCACAGCATTTATATACAACATGTAAGAAGTTTGACTTTGGACATTATTCCACACCCTTCCATAGACAACAACATAAAGGCAGAAATAATATCCTCAAGAGAACAATCCAGAGATACATCACAGAATAAAGAGTTGTGTTATATGATGAGAGATTAAATTTTAGAAGAAAAGGAAAATGCCAAGAATGTTGGATTAAACAAATTGCAGGAGTAGCAGCAATGGCAACACAGTCTGTGTTACCTTAAGGCACTGCACTTGTTAATGTGTGTGTACAGGGTGAGTGTCTGCATGAGAATGGAGGAGACATCAGACATAATGTAAACCCACCCTCTGTACCAACCACCACCATGTTTGTTGTTATATACAGTAAATCAAGCATTTATGAAACAGTGTATGTGTGTGCTCCCAGGCAGTGCAGAGATGAAATGATAGAAAGCAGGAATCAGCGGTGACCAGCAGGGAACAGCATTGGGACAGGGGTGGAAGGGTTGGTTGAGCATTAGATCTGAGAAGCTCTGTTCAGAAGCCCCTGGAAAAGATTGAAACAACAAAACAAACTAGCAAAGTAGCAAAAAGGTAGAGATTCATAGAAAAGAAAGTACCACATGCATTTCAATACCCCAAATCATTAATGGCAAACCACCGGTAAGCTCGGGTAGGTAAGAGTGCCTCAAAGGCAGCAGCCACAGGGTGGTGCTAAAGTGCTGAATGCTTCAAGCAATGCAGGAATTTCATATAAGAGATTACTTGGCATGCTATCTATAGGATTTAACGCTATGCCAAGGGCTTACAAGCAGTGGCTCATTAATGATTATTAATCATGTTTGGCTGCCATTATTATCACAAGTGAATCTGCATGTCTGTTTCTGCTATGTGATTCAGCATTTACTTGATCTATAAGAAAGCAGGTGCAAGAAACTTAAAATGTCTCAAGAATCTTTTTTTGCAAGGTGCAGAGAGCATTGACATTTATCCATAACCTCTTACCTGCGCTCCTGCCCAAACAGCCGAGCAACCTCCTCCCTGCCAGGACTCCGTGTGCGTGCCCTCAGCTCTTGACGCTTTTTCTCCGAGCGGAAGGCTTCGCGGTAGCTCAGTCTGCGAGCCCGTGGCACATCAGACAGCGCTGCGTACTCCCTGCCAGACCGGCCCACTCTGCCTCCTCCACTGACGCTACCAGTGCTTCCTCCACCACCAGTGTGTCCCTCCCACGTGGGGGTTAAGCCGCTGGGTTCAGAGTCCAGCGAGCTCTGGGAGGAGCTGATGGTGGAGTAGCTGGGGGAAATAAGCGCACCTGGAGAGGGGAGAGGATCTTGGGAGGGTTGGTAAGGGGAAATTTGGGGTTCGGACTCAGAGCTGTACCTGGGACTGAGAGCTCCTAAAGAGGAGGAGGATGCTGAGGAGGACAGGGGCAGATGCTGGGGTGGCTGAGGATGCTGTGCAGACTGTGGAGAAGGCTCCGACTTGGTCTTCTCCAGGGAAAAGTAACCACTCTCCACCCGTACCTTGCGTCCAGTGCTCATGGTGCCGCCATCTGAAAGAGGAACACAGCACCACTGATGTCACCCAAAACAGTCTGTATATAGTGTTAAGTATGTGAACATGTATTACATATCTGTTAAACAAAATAGTGGCTTAGCTTATGCTAAATATTTTACATTAGGATGAAAATGTTAGCTAAATGTGAGATGTGCCATGTTAAGCTGTGACTAGCAAACTGTTTCAAGTGACCTAGTTTTCCCTATTTAACAGTGAAATGACAGCTGAGGTATATATCCAGGATGTTGAGGAATCTGCATGGCGTCATCTTAGTCCTCACCATCTTGAGTAGTGATATTGGAGTCCGGTTGGCTCTGGCTCAGCTGGCTGATACAGGAGGCACTGCGACTGCAGGGGATGGTGGACCTGCTCCAGCGGCTCTCCTCCTGCCACAGAGTGGTGCGGCTCATTGGGACACGCTCGGCACTGGCGATACTGCTGGGCAGGCAAGGGATGCTTCCTCCGCTACTGCTGCTGGTCACCGTCACCTTGGCAGGGCCAGGCTCCTGGTTGGGGGTTTGGGTTGGAAGGAGTGGATGGGAAGAGGAAAGGACATATTGGGAGGTGAGGTCACAGAGAGACTACAAAAAAAGGAATACGAGAAGGGAAGAGGTTAAAGAAGAATTAAGCACTCATTAATTGATTTTTTTTTCACTCTCAACTGCAGTGGTGTCCAATCATGTGCCAACTGTATTATTATACCAGGTTATCTCACTTATTAGTTGCTGTGTGTTTGATGTTTGACTATTCAGTGAAAAATAGGCTTTCTTCACAGCACAGTAATCTCCTGTGGTTTCAGTTTGGAGAGGACATGATGAGAGTCTTTGTTTTCAGTGACACATCATTGGACTGTAAATTTTCTTTTTGCTTTTTTGACTTTTTAATGTGCACGTCTCAGGGAAATGACAGCGACAAAGCGAGGGGGAACTGCTTTCGTCACTGGTAAAATGACTAGTTCTGGGAAGAACAGAGGAGGATGCGTGGAAAGGACAAAGAGATTGACAGCTTGACAAAGAACAAAGAGCTCATTCATGGCAAACGCACCTGTATTATTGAGGGATTGAGAGAACAAAAAAACCAAAAAGATTGTGAAGAGGTGGAATATATTGGAATAGAATTTTTAGGATAAAAATCATATAGATCATCTTCATCTAATTAAAGAATACAAAGAGCTCATGGCAAATTAAACACTTGTTGTTCAGAGTTTGATGCCACCAGTACATACTGGAATCAGAAAGACTCATAAGATCATTTGAGTTCATAAGAAGAGAAAGCAAGATTTCCAAAGCAAAGCGACCCTCAAACATTAACTTTCTACCCAGCCTACTTTAAACGCCACGAACATGCTGCTAAGAATCACTCTTTCAGTACCAGAGAGAGAAGCAAAAATTACATCCTTTTTATTCACCCATCACCTGGATTGATCAGATTTATTATAAATATCATTTATTAGGGCTGGGAGTTCAAAGCCAGAGGGCGAAGCAGGATGAAAAGATTGACCAAGCTGAACTCACTGGGTGTCCATTCATGTCTTCAGTGGAAAAACACTGGCTTGGAGTTACTCCATCCTGCCAATCACAAAAAGCCTTTGATGTTAACACTTGCTATGTGGTGCTGATTATAAATCAATACAGGCAGACCTATGAATCTGTCTCGATGATATCATAGCTTCAGTATTATTTGAACTAAGGCTACGTTTCATTCTCATTTAGGCCAAATTCTTGCAAATTTATGACACTTGAATTTGAAAGTAAAAACTTTAGTTTCAGTTACAATATGAGATACAAATTAGATGCCTGTCACATAAGCTTTTCAAGGCCAGGTACTTCAATTTAGGGGCACTACCCAGAAGGCAAATATATGACTATGCTTAAGTATTTACAACAGTTTGCGAGCACATTACATTTAGGTGGGAGGAGAACTTACAGGTGGAAACGTGAGGTGTGGAAAATCTATGTCACATTTCCATTCCAGAACAACTGAACAGCGCATGAGACAATGAGAGAAACCAACACTGGATGAGCAGTGAAAGCATAATCACCCTTACACATTATCAGCCCTAATTATATGGCTTAGCCTCGAACACTTGACTGTTCTTTCAAGCAATACTCATTTCACACACATGTAAGGAAAAAGATGATTTCCTGTTGGACAGTATCAGCCAGGTTTATGTGCAAGTATTGTTTAAAAGCAGGCTTCAGTTACCAATCAAGATAAAATACAAAGAAAGCTTTGTAGTGAAGTGTTTTACATTAAGACCTACACATTTACAGAGCAGTGTTGATCTTGCCTTCTTTGCATCAATGTACTTTAAGTCTATGGGTAGTAGCTTACCACTGCATGTTGCCACTGAGATGAGAAAAGATAAAAATAGACAAAGAAACAATGGCATTCTGTTAATAACAGAGTAGAGCAGGTAGACTGATCTACACAGGGAGGTATTGTTGATCAACACAGCAACAAAGAAGGACTTAAATGACGGAGGTCACATGGGACACAGTCAAGGTCATCACTGTGTCACCACTGTCCCTCTGCAAATGAGCCTGTTAGTGTAAATCCAGAAAGGTCACAGTATGATTCAGGGCGCCGTCATTAGGGGAAGCAGACAATGAACTTCAGAGAGAAGTTTTGTGTGCACTCACCACAAATTTGGCCTCACGTCAAAAAAGAGGTAGGGAAGGGGGAAAAACTGTATCCCACAGTGGGTGGTCTGATATGCCTATATTTCATCTTGTCACTGAAACCATTATTATGGTAATAAAGCTTTACCTAGTCCTGTTATTTTATTTCTACCTACCAGGGAGAAATCTGACTACACGTACATGAAAAGTGCATTTTCATTCCCTAAAGGCATTGTGTTTCTAATGGATGTGACATGGCTGGCTTGAATGACGTTGCTCACCTTGATCTGAGACTGTTGAACACAAGTGTTTTTGTTTCTAGCTGCTACATTTTGTGTAGATGCACTGAATAGATTTCTATATATTCATAGATTCCTTCCAGACACGTGGCTCTCCAAAGGGGAAATTCTCTTTCTTGCTCACTCCACAGGGTGGTCAATGTGGAAAGTCAGCTAACACAGCACCACAAGAGATTCATTGGCCAAGTCCCAAAGTTTGCCTTTACTGACTCACAGGCTTTGACATGCATTCTCAATAAGGCTGCAAGGGCTCATGGCTGTCACAGTGTGAAATCAGAAAATGTTTGTAACAATCGCCATGGACATTTGTAACCATTTGGAGGATTTTTCCCACAATTCATGGAATTATAATGTTAAAAATAGGGGTGGACACAAGGTAGCCTGGAATCAGAAAAAAAAAAATCTTCTATGCGGTGATGAAGTTTGTTTATTTGTTTGCATCATTTTACAACAGAAATGCCTCTGCTTCATATAACAAGTGATTTCATAAAATACTGTCTCATTCCTCACTGAGCACTTTGATCTGTTGCGTGCTCCTGCACTCAGAGGCAAACAAGGTTAATAAATGTACGGGCAGGACTCGAACAGGACAGCAGCTGCCTGGACGTGACAATGAAACAGAGTGCACCAGCAAATTCATAAGAGAGAGGTTCATGGCCACATTGCTGAAAGTTACTGCTGAATGTTATTTTAGCAGGCAGCTGTCATCATTACCCTTGATTGTTTGCTCAGGAATATTTTGATAGCTTAGAATGTTTGCTGCCTCCTAACCAGGTGATACTGTGTATATACTTATTCAAAGCAGGTTGTCTGTTCTGCATCTAAAAAACTAGAGCTACATGACGCAAGTAGTACTTACAGAGAAATAGATGGCAATGTGTAAACTTGTAATTCACAATGCCATCAAATCAAATGTTAACACCGTAATTTCTTTGCTACTGGTCACTGAAATATTTATCTATTGAGAGACGGCCACATCTTGTGATTCAAGAATGAAAGTATGGATCAGAGTGTTGAAGAGGTTGCTGGCAGAGGAGGAAGTCTGAGGGGGAAACAGCTGGTGTAGTTTGAGTGGAATGAAAAGCCTCCATACTGCATGCTTCCACAGCACATGTTGTCCTTAATATAAATATATGTACATGTTCTTGTTGCAGCACTGGCACAATTTCTACATGTGAATCATTTATAATGTTCACCTTCATCTCCGACAGTGTCATAAAGTCATATCCACCTTCAAAGTGGGAGCATGAAAGCTTACCAAGAGCCAAAAATAGCTCATTATCTGTCATTTGGAAATACTTCAGTTGTATTGCAGATGATGTCAAACAACAGAGAGACTAAGCAAGATTTGCATCAGAATTGTTGCTGCACTCTGTCCTGATATGACCAAATTTTTCAAACTCCTAAAATCTAATCATCTCAAAATACAGCTCATCTATATTCTCAGAAACTTGTAAGCTCATCCTCTCCTTAATCTCTGCTATCCATCTATACACAGGAGTCCCTTACATACATACACAACAGAAAAAAAATAGTTACACTTGGAAAAACATGGCCTTCATCTGAATTCAGTTACTTACTATTCTCATCTTGTTCAGTGTGAGCAAGGTAAAAGCACTTCACCATGGAGTGTGTGAATAGGTGCATTACCTGGTGAGTAGGTGGATCAACCTTGCGCTTTTTCTTCTGGTTCTGCTTGTTGGTCCTGGGGTATACAGTCAGAGCCTCCTGCCACCTACAAGTAGTGAAACAGTCAAAGCGTTGGCACACTAGAATGCAGAATTTACAAAGCTAGCACCCATGGTAGGTCAATGACCTGGGACAAAGTTCTCTGCAGCAAGATACAAACCATTATACTTGCCAGGGCAAGCATGTGCATGATCTAAAGCTGCTAAGAAATAGGAAAAGATACAGCTATGCTACAAGAAACGAGAGCACCCTCTAGTCTCTATAAGCTAATGCAGCAAAAAACAACTTTTAGTCAGAGGCTTACCCTCTAGGCGACAACATAAAGCATCTTAAAACTTGGTACAATATGGTTGCACTTGATTTTCCTTCACAATTCATGTTTATTTTTTGCTCCTTGCAAGGATTAACGATGCCTTGTTTTTTAAAAAAAGCAATTCAGAAGGAAACTACTATCTAATTAGCTGGAGAGGATTTAGTTAAGCAGAAATACATTTTTTACAGAACAAATAATACTCCCACACTAATAACTTTCATTAAAATAAAACAGAACAATGTTGCTGTGTCGTCAAACTCCACTGTAGCACCATCATTCGACCTTCATGCAAGGCAATAACAAGTACAGTAAATCCTCAATCAATATCATTTTCAGGAATTCTAACACGCAAATATTTTGCTGAAACTCATATGGACTTTTGATCTCAGGACTAATATAATCTGAAAACAGATGTGTAGATTGATATTAACTCTAATGTCATTGTAAATTATGGGAAAATTCAGAAACCCCTGGCTCTTTTGTGACTGGAATAGTCAAGTGACTATGGACACTGATCATGATGAAATATTTTCCTATTCCACCCACTTTGTAAAGAGTGAAAGCCTTTGGTGTAGAGAGTCAGTCATAGTCATACCCTATACAGACGTGACACAGTTATAAATGAGTCCCCTAAGAGCACTGTTTTCATACTGTAACATAATGAGTGAAAAGACATTATTGAGAAGCTTAACACATCCAGGACAAAGCATACAAAATAATACATGTATATTTTAAAAATCCGGTTTGTCAATTAATGGCAGCTTTGTCACTGTTATTATGATTGTGTGACGGCTCAGAACCAGCACATGGAAGCCAGATGATAGAAGTGTGGGAGGAGTACAGTGATAGAGCAGGTAGCACAATGGAGAGTGGGTGTTGTGAGTCACAGTTCCCTAAGCATAGCCATAATATGCATGCTACAGCCAGGGAGGGAGAGTGCAGTGCAGAAGCACATTTTTGAATGTGCAGCAGTGGAGGAGACAACCTAATTATGAGGCTTAAAGCTTGTGTATTGTGATATGTGGCCAGGCATAGGGGGGTTGAAAAGAAAGGGAGAGGGGCTAGAGAGGCAGGGAGAGGAGAGTCAAGAAAGTGCACTGTCACTGCAGTGTGGATTACAAGTCTCTGCAAAGCACAGCCCAAAGGAGACAGCAGGGGGCAGAGCAGTTTGGCTGCAGAGGCAGTTGCGCACAACTATTCTCCCTTGTCCAAGTCTCTGTCATCCTTATTCACTCAAACCAAAGAGAGAGCAACACAGAGCAAACTGCCCACCTGAGGCCACAGTTATTTTGCATCACATATATAAAGACATAATGGCAGATTATCATCATTAACACATCACTTATTATGTCTTACCCGTTGATAATTTCTTTACACTCAGCCCGTATGAAGTGCTCTTTCTCAGGGGTCAGGATGCACAGCGAGTTCTTCTGACCCGTCCTGGACTCTCCATCGATGACGTCAGAGCACTGGTTCATATTGATTGTACCCTGGGGCAGAGTGCTGGGCTGCACGATACAACAGAGACACATAGATGGAAGTGTTAAATGTGGAAGTGAGCAGACGTGCCCACATATCCCTCCACATGGTGCGTCTTCTCACACAATCCACCCCAGCATCAATTTCCATGCCAAGCTTGGCATGCCACGAACTGATATAACAGTCTGTGTACAGGCAAATGTTCCTGTTAGGGCTCACTGTGATATATTTGTTTTCTGCGATATGTACTGTAGAATTTCAAAGACAGTAATTATATAATCGCATCATATATGCAGCTTTTTACTTCACTAGCTTCATTTGCAAGCGAAAGTATCACTTTAGCAATAATTAGGGTAATTTCTGATGGAATTAGGTAATTATTCACAACTCTGACGGACTCTGCAGCAAGACATTGTTGTGTTTGGTTATTAATTGCCACTCTATTCAGGTTTAAGTCCATAATCAACACAGTAATAATGATGCACTTCAAGTGGTTGAACGAGTTTTAAAAAAGGGTGGTATTTAGAATCAGGTACACACAAAAATCCATTAAATCACACTAATTTACATTCATTATCAAATGAACTAGGCTGGTTAACATCAAAATTATTCACATTGCATCTGTTCCAATGTGAATATATCCTGCGTACATCACAATTGCAGTTGTCCACCCTCAGTCTACACAGCCATGTTGTTTACTGTACCACTAGAAAGAACCTGAAAGGACCTGTGAAAAGAGACTGCCTCTGCCATTTATAAACAGTGCAAGTTCATGGGTTCACTGAGCGGTTTTGAGTTTAATCTGTCTGATGCCTAGCTGTGAGGTGTAAACCCAACTATGCACGCTGACATGGATGCCATCTGTAAGCCAGAAATAACGTGACCACAGGACTTCTACAATAATACTACTTTGTGTACAGTGACTTAAGGTTTCACATGCAGGTTTATGTAAGCACACAGTGGCTTTGTATGGAGGCACGGCTCATTGACGATGAATGGAGACATGCTTGCTCAACTTGGAACAGATAAGACAATCTATTTATAGTCCATTCCACTGCATTGCTCCAAGTGAATGTGCTAGAAAGCTGTTTTTGTTTTTTAAAATGATTCTTTTCTAAGTGCATTAGTCAGTAAAACACTTGCGCGGATGCATTCTTACAAATAGAGTACTTGAAGAAGGCTATTGTTTGCATACACATTATCACAAAGCTCACGAGTTCAGAACTGACTTTTGCTTAGTCTGACCTCCAAATGACTTCCTGAGCAATGGGAGAAGCCTTGATAATCTTATGTTGACTGAGGGATTTATATTTGTTCGGTGAAGTAAATAAGTACTACATAACTAAGCACACTGAGCATGGGTAGCTTTTGGGCCCAACTTTCACTGCACTAAACATACAGGCAGAATTATACACAGCAAAATACCACAGTGGTTCCAAGCTGTAAGTACCAGGTAGCCACAGATGATAAATTACAGCCCTCAGCAAATCCAAATATATTAGGAGATAGAGCTGGAAACAAAATTAAAAGGTATCACTTTCACGTTCGCGAGTGACCAAATAAATCTAACTCAAGGACTCAATTTGTGCAGCATAACCATAGGATGTTAGCAACAGTGCAATTGAAGCCTATGGATGGCCTCTAATGTGGACAGAGAAGTCAATAGTTAACAGTTTGTGGTGATCCCTCCCTGAGGGCAGATGAGAGGCCCCGCTTGCTTCATATCGTCACTGTTAAATGTCACTTTCATTCTCAGCTCTTTTACCACTGTCTATGTTGTGACAGATGACAGAGTCAAAATTTGGCACAGCAAATTGGAACAAGAAGGATAGTAGGTTGGCCGAACAAGGATAAAAGAAAGTTGAAAATCTGAGGCAGCGTTATGTGACAGGTAGGATAACCTGCAAAGTCTCATGCACCCTGGTAAAACAAAAGAGTGCCACAGTTGGCCGTTATGTTTTGGTTCAACTTCTTATGCCCGTGGCTTTAAAATCTTCCATCACCGAAGGGCTCTTGACACCAGGGTGAGAGGCCAGGGCAACAGCCGGGCTTGACAGAGAGATGGACAAATAGACCCTGGGACAGCTGGGTGAGGGCCTGGGCCTGCTTCAGACTGGACAGAGAGACTGGCGTCAGCTTGACCTGAGAGCCCTGTCACTCTCAGACATGGCAAAAGAAGGAGGTTTGGGGATGGAGAGTGGGAACAGTACGGGGTGAGAAAAGGGAGATTAAGTCTCAAGCTGGTGGTCAAGGAGAACAGCAGTGCAGCAGGGGGAAAAAAGGGGTTTTGTGGACTATGACTTTGGACTGCTAGGCCATCTGTCTGAGTAAACAAATCTAGAGTACACCACACATGTGGGCTTGTCCTTGAGCTGGAGTCAGAGGAGGATAAACAGCAAAATATTTCAAATTCTGGGAACAGTTGTACAAGCAGCTTAAGCCCCCAGTTTTATAATCACAGCATCGGATTCTCTCGGACACGGAAAATAAATCAGACTGACAACAGCTCCGATTAAAAAACTATTTTCCTAATGCTGCTCACCTCTGAGACAGATTCGAGTGCTTATATGAAGTAGGAGGTGGTTGTGAGGGAGTACAGTATACGTTTAGCACTGGAGCTGTGTGGCGAGCAGCACGGGACTCCTCTCACACGTGTGCGCACTCCCTGCCCCGGCACCGTGTCAGCTGAGCACCAATACACGCCCCTGCTGTGGGCCAGCCATTGCAGCTCTAGCCCCCAGACCCAGGCCCCCCGAACCCACACCTCTCTGTCACCTAGCCTAGACCCAGTCCCCTCTCCCCGGGCCACCGCTCTCCACAATGGGCCCTTTGTGAGGCAGCACCAGTTCACACAATGTGGGATTGTCAGCCGCCACAGTCCACAGAGCCACTCCTCCCCTTAACCCTCAACAAGGAAATGACTGAGAGACAAGAGGCCCAAACAAGTGTCCTTTTGTGATCAGAGCATGGAAATTATGAAGCCAGCATAAACTTATTCTAGTCTCTGAAGTTGCTCAGACAATAATATGAATGCTGTCTCGATGGGAGTCATTGAGCGGAGTCTCAAGGGGAGACGGGGACAAATCAGATAAAGATTTGGTTTCTCTGGGCCAGTCTGTGATGACTGGAGGGCATTTTGCATCAGCACAATGTTTATTTGGATATATCTGTGAAAAGACTGTGAAAGCAGTGGCCAGATGTCCGGTTATTGTTTCAGTGGCAAACTGGGGAAAAAAATTAAATAAAAATACTGTCAATCATAGCATCAGGTGCATATATGGGTATTTAAAGGAATAATTATAAAAGTATTGATTCATTTCATTCTTTTACCATTTTTATCATTTTGCTAATAAGCCTAAGCAGCAAGCAAGTATATTATATATATATATATATACACACACACACACATCTATAATATATAAGTCTAAAATCACAAGACAAAAAAAACAAAGAAAATAGCAGCTTTAACATTACAAGACAGCTCCATGAGGGATATCAGATCTAAAATCTGTATTTTAAAATCTCTTTTTGCTGTGTAGTAGGAGTGCACAGAGACAAGAACTACAACTGCTACTAACTACAAAACTTTCCATAACACGAGAGCTTCTTTTCAAGCTAAACACTGCATTAAAATGCATGTCCACTGCATAGTTTAGGCCTCTCCACTCCTTACCATATAGTATTCATGCATCTTGTGATCTCTGTCCAGATGTTGTAGAGTATTCATTAGGAACCAACGCTCTGTTTAGAAAATGGTAATTAGTAAGCTCCATGCATGCATGCATGCCTTTGCACCCTTGGCTTCCTTCACTCTTGGCCATTCCGCAGCTTAGCAAAACATCCCATTCTCCCTTATGACACAGCGAGAGAAATATTTGCTTCTTTTGGCAGCTGGCTGATGGTCTAACTTTCATTTTTGGTTGTGAAGCAAATTCTCTTCCTCTGCCATCAACATTTTTGGATTTGACAGACTCATTTCTGGTCATGGAAAGCCAGAGTGCAGTTACACTGACTCAGTCAAGAGGAGCATGAGTGAATGAACTGGCATTTAACTATGCCACTGAGTCACATATTGCAACATCTTTTTTATTACATTCACTTAATTTCCCATTCAATTTCAAACAGTGTGAATACACCCAAGTTAGTTATGAACACCTGTAAGCTGATTAGCAACATCTGTTATTTGGTATTAGGTGCCACTTTGTCTGCCAACTTTGGTGGTGACAAATTTAAAGGCTACAGCTTCTCTCGTTAAGTTACCTTATTCTTCTTTAGACAAGTAGGAGCAGGATCCTCATGCACTGTTTCCACGTTCTTCACCCTGCATCCCAAGTCATTTGACTTTGATCATTAAAGACATGGAAGCCAAAAGGAAAGCTGATGAACTGGCACCGCTTCGTCCTGACTCATGAACATGGCCTAGAATCAGGTCTCTTCAGGGTCCAACATCCTCTGCTCATTACCGATAACAGCAATTATGCAATAAATCTTTCCTTAGCAACTTAGGACAACAGAGGTAAACACACATTTTTGATACCAGTAAGCATGCCAACAAGCAGCTGCGGGGAAATGTCCTCAGGTGCCAGACGGATGGAGTCACCTCTAGTCTTACTACAGAGGAGTATCAAACTGTCTCTCTGTCCTTCTTCTTAAATCCACAATGATCATCCAAACAAAGATATACATAGCAATCAGGCCAGAAACCAGAGCTGACAGATTGGTCATGGACAAGATTACAATCATTACTGTCCCAGAGCCCTCATGGTCCTGTAATTTTACCACAATACTGAGACAATGTTAAGCCAGTGCAATCACACATGCTATTTACCTTAGCCTCAGCTATAATACCAACCCTAACCCCCGTCTGTATTTAAAACAAACATATAGCTCTATAAAAAGCCATATGGTGGATATCTGACATCTCTGTTGCAGGGCCAAGTACAGTCCTCCAGGCATTCTCAGATACACCTCACTACACTGGTATGCATTTGAGACGTTCAGATGAATGCTACAGTATAGGCATCAGCTCGAAGCCTGGTTACACAGCAACAGCTCTGCAGCACAGCTGCGAGAGTGCTGCACGGACAGTAATAATCAGAGAAGAATGATGAATAAAAACATCAAATCACCACACATTTCACACATATTTTTTTACCAGGTATTTCAGAGAGGACTGTGGGTGGGAGCAGTGTTGCTCTTCTTATGGAGAATGGTGAGAGGATGTGGGTGGTTGAAATGCTGTGTTAGGAGGCCAGCAGTAGACGAGTGCAGAGGAGGAGGAAGACGAGGGAGAGTTGGAGGATGAAGATGAAGGTTTTCTCTGCTAGCACGGCATGATTCTGTTCTAATGGAGGCTTGGATTGTGCTGTCGGTCAATCAGATGACACTGTACTGGAACTACATGAACCAGATCTTTACCAGCGTTGAATAAATCAACACTGAAAAAAATCTGGGTGGGTCCCAAATTAAAGAATCGACTGAATCTATCATACACTATTTTCTTATTCTACTACACACAGCATTGTAATTGAAGCTGTGTAGTCAGTTACAGAAGTCGTATAGCGTTTATGTAATGAATATAACAATAATAAATGAATAATGGCAACAGACAGACAGAGTGTGAGAAATCAGTCAGTGTGTCAGGGTGGTGACAGAGTAGATACGCCGGCTGGAGAAACAGGTGCTGCGATCGAGTTGTGTCATGTTGCGTTGGCTGCTCAGACTCAGACTGTCTGAGGAGAATTATTCTGCGTGTGTGTGGTTTCCCAGACATGTAACTTTTTCCTTTCTTTGCTATCCAACACCCTCTAATATTCGTCAGAGCTGCTTCTTTCCTTGTTTTCTTCACTCTTCCTAAGTGATGAATGATAGCTCTGTTATGTCTGCGTGCTCCACTTATCAGTTCCGTTTTTGTACAGTCAGTGATAACTAGGGCTGAGCGATACATCAAATGAATACGGTTATTGAGATTTTTATTTTCACATGATATTCAAAACGTGTGAATAATCAAAACAGAGTTATTTCATTGTGCACAGAAAGGTCAATCACAACAGCAAACTGGAAGGATCTGTTTACTGAAGTGTTCTTTCCAAATCTATATTTCCATTCTTTTTTTTTTATTTAAACAATATTCTCAAAGTTACTGAAAATAGAAACACTGGACACTCCTGCTGGCGGAGAAGCAGGCAGTCAGAGGCGTGAATTTCAAACACTTTGCTGTTCTTGCTGCACCACAGTTGCTCAATTCAACTAGAAATTGATACAAAATCCAAAGGTGAACTGATTTAAGCTGCAAAATGCAAGTTTCAAAAAAGCAAACTTTAGCTTTAACTCTAACTGTGAGTCATGTAATATTGTCTAGGGGAGAAAAATAACTATGGGACTTTCATTTTTGGAATCAGAGGTGCCCAAAATAGCTCATCCCACTTTGCAACTCTATACGTGCACCTGCTCCAGTTTACTGGACTGTTGTGACTCCAGGTGGTGTTTCTGTTTGTTCACACATTTGTCTGACATCTCAGGCTAGTGGACCATTGAGGGCAGGAAAAGTATGGCTTATCTAAATCCCTAGGTGATTTGGCACTGAAGGCACAAATGCATGTCACACCTACCTAAAACCAATATGAGCTCATTGTAACCGCTCCTCTTCCAAGACCAATAATGATTAGAACTGGATGCCCCGCACGTTGGACTGGTTTTAATTTACAACACCTTTCTCTCAGATACAGTGCCACTCAGTCACTGACTTCCAGAGCAGTAAATCCCAGAATTGCAGCTCTTGGATCAGCTTTTTGCCTCCACTGCAAAAAACAGTTGCTCCAAGATCATGTGCTCCAAAACAGCAGTGTCTGGATGACTGCAGCGTCCCATACGGTGCTCTGACACAGCACTTTGGAAAGTAGGCCAAGGTGAATAGGCACCCATTATATGCCGTGGCAGTCACAGGGTCCCAATAAAAACTATTCTTATCGAACTACAAAAATATCAGTCACCCCTGTAACACAATTAACCAGAAACTAGTTTCTGCAACTCAGTCCACGCTGTGAAGAAATTACATAAGACCTGCAGTAAGGCTTCAACCACCTCTTTGATAATGACTGCAAATCTGCCAAAGCTTTGCTAAGTCAATGCAAATTAGCCCATCAGGCTGAAGGGAAGGGAAAATGGGGGAGGGAAAGGAAAATGTTCCTTTGGGAGTTCAGCTAACACCTTGGTTTTAAAGCTAGCTTTTTTCCATGGGACTGAAGAGCAGCTTCCTACAGGCCAAGGTCTGCTGATCAGCAGCCAACCTGCCCAAACCTCACGGACAGCAGATAACTTCAGGGCCAAATCTTTCCAGATTTCTTTATGTGCTCTAGGAACATTCAACATTTCAAAAACTAGTACCAAAACAATACCCAGGTTTCTGTACCAATACGATTCTTTAATTCCTTACAAAAGCATTTAATCATTTCACAAAATAATCAGATGTTGTCTCAACACAAAACTGCAAAAACACTACTTTTCATAAACATGTAATTAACAAATCGATGCTTAAACATGACAATATCTTATCAAACAATAATTAAACAAAACTATGAATATGACCAAGCATTGGTACATGAGAGTTTAACAATCAGTACTGGATATAATATTTGGTCAGTGCTCAGAAAGTATTGAGGTTCAATACCAAGTTCAGCCATATCAAAAGAATTTGTGTATTGTAATATTTTAGCATATTTCAGATAATCAGCTTGTTAAAATGTTTAAGTATTAGCCGAACATAATATGTTGCTGTGTGCAAGAACAGCTAAATTTTGTGAGGATGAACAAGATTGCGTGATTGTTTTTCAGTTGTGACTCTTCCACTAGAAAAGTTGCCAGATATCTTGCCCATTTCATCATTTCTGTGTTATTTATAAGAGATAATAAATATTTTATTGAAGTGCTTTGTTTTTATTTTATTACATATCAAATCTGTTTTCAGGGTTTTTTTTTCCATGTAGCAGTTAATATTTCAAAAGGACTGCAGTGTATTTAAGTAGAAAGGGCATTTTTTTGTTGCTTTCTCTTTAAAGCTGAGAAAAAGCACAGAGGAGAGAGCACTAAGCTGATTAGGTGCTGAGGCTGGAGGTAGGCCAGTCCGTGGCTGCTTGAAATGGGAATTTTGGGCCAGGTCCTGAGGAAGCTGGAGTGGGTTATTAAAGAGCGAGTGGCTCACCCAACAACAATTAGCAACAAGCCAAAATACTTAAGTTGCAGGTTATGTGGATTCCATAAGACCAACAGATGAGATAAGGTCCAGAAAAGCTAGTAAGTTTTCACTTGCATATCAAATATATCCATTTTCAACCTCGTCATTGTATTCACGTGAAACGTCACCAGCCCAAATTCCAAGGCTGCACTTTCTTTCTTTCTAAAAATATCTTGGCTGCAGAGTCCTGACACTGACAGGTGGTTGGATTGGCAGGTCGCCAAGCTGAGGTGAAAGGCTAAAGGTCATCCAATACACCTGCACCTGTTGCAACTCTGAAAGACATTCGACTGCAGCTGTGGCTTCAGCAGGCCATCACAAGTCTATTAGACACCCAGTGTTGGACTGGTTTATGAGCGGACTCTAACTGAGACGTCTTACTGCCGTGCCATAACTAACC
The DNA here is from genome assembly GCA_037975185.1 of Centropyge bicolor. NCBI lineage: Eukaryota > Metazoa > Chordata > Actinopteri > Pomacanthidae > Centropyge > Centropyge bicolor. The sequence goes on along the minus strand of JBBMOC010000024.1, from coordinate 850,094 downwards.
AACGTCCCCCAAACCTAAAAACCTAAAAGAGTTATAGCTAATGATAAGAAAGCGTGCATGCAAATCTTAATTTAAATGACAAATATTGCCTCAATATACTGGTGGACTAGTGGTGTGTATCTGTGGGTAACTCACAATAGCAGTGTTTTCACTTTTTAAATTGGAAATGCCTCTCACTGTCCCCACACCCCCACCAATGCACATGCAGACACCTACCCACCTACCCCACTGTTTTATTAGTGCCTGTCTCAGAGCTGGCTAACCCCTCACCCTGATGCTTTAAATGAAACCTTTTGTCAGTGTCCTGCTCTAGTGTTTAGAACAAACTGAGCGAGCAGTCCGTCAGGGCATGTTTGGCTTTATAGACAAGGGAGGGTTTGGGGGAGAGAAGTTACACAATACTGCTGGCTGCTCTCTCCAACACAAATGATTTATTGGCCAGTGAGAGCTGGAATGAAAGACAGAGATACGAGAGAGTGGCAGAATAAGAGAAAGTGAGGAGGTAAAAGGAAGGGAAAGTGAATCGGACTGAGTAATGGGAAAGTAAAAGTGAGGACCATGCAAGCGAGAGTGGACACTGGTTTAGCCAAAGCCTCCTGGAGCCGGCCATTCTCTGGATGATGAATAGCTGGAAATCATTAAAAAGAACAAGAAAATGAGGGGAGGGTACAAAAGAGAAGGATGGTAAAAAGACATCCTGAAAAAAAAAGAGCCTTTTAAGGGCTCCTCACCATGGCACAAATGTGGACCGCCATCAAGCATTTGGCTCAACCCAACATGGCAATCATATTCACCAAGAAGAAAAATCAAAAGGACCTCCAAGATCACCATCAACTGGAATCCCACATCAACAGAAAAATGATACCTTATGAGAAACCATTTGCTTTGGGCATTATAGTACTATTTTACTCAAGGTGCTGATAGGCCAAGTGCCCTGTGTTAAATGATCCTGTCCACAGGCTCACGCAAGAGTGAACACTAATATAATAATAGACCAGAGGGTTCAAGAGAAGGACTGTCTCTGTCTTGCTACAGTAGTTTAAGCTTAAAGTAAAGCTTAGAGGTTAGGTTAAGAAAAGTGCAAAGGGTTTCATTTTTGATATGTTAAGAGAAGTCAAAAGCCTATTTATTGAGGTGACATGTTTTCAAAAGTGCCTTGAATTTGGTCTCACTTGCACCAATTTGTCTATGCATTTCCAGGTCAATACATATCAATGGGAGCACTTTCTGCTCATCCAATCACAGGGGGACAGCTTAGTCCCCTTTTCTGTGAGTTCTGAGTAGGCACACTGGAGAACAGTGCTGTTTTATTGACTGTAATTTGAATTTAATAAGTGTAATTTGACAGCCATTATTTTTAGACTCATTAAGTCTTTTGGCTGAACACACACATACACACACACACACACACACACACAATAAATGGGGAATTGGAGTGGGTGAGGGGGAGGTCAGTGGGAAAGCATGAAAATGCCTCCCCGTCCTTCACATTTGATCCTCGAGAGTTCAGAACAAGCACAAAACCACAATTAAGTTAAGATTCAAATCAGCTGGGATCATGTTTCCTGCCGGTTCTCAGTGTGTGTCTGTATAAGAATGAAAGTAACAGCTTTAGATTACACTTTTAAAGACAATAAAAGTGACCAAAGTGGTGTCATGTATAATAGTGGCTAACACTCAGTCCAAGCTCAGGAGTTTAATGTTTAAAGCTTTGGCCCAGAGCCAGACGGAGTTACTGTACTTCTGACTAAAGAAATGGAAGAATTCAAACAGCGAACAAGTGGAGAAGATAAGATTTTATCTTTGCCACATCCGGGATGATGCGGTGACTCAAGCCAAGTCAAAAACTAACGAGCACAGATAAGAAGACACTGGAAAGTCAGATCAAAAGGCCAGCGGAGAGCCAGATTGGTCATTTATCAAGTGAAAATGCATCCTGGCCCATCTTCCACGAGACCTTTCAGTGTATTCACTTTAATCATACTCTTCTGGTAATAGTAAACTCAAGCCTCCTCAGAAAGCAAAGCACTCAGTTGGAAATGGACATGCATACTGGGTCACTTGGAGGACAGCATGGCCTTTGATTAGTGATCAATGTGAACAGGTGGATAAGAACTTCTGGCTGAGCAGGGATGTACGGCCACTTCACAGACTATCCAATTGCTTCAGGTCTGAATATTCTAGAGCTCTGTTGTGTGATTTGTCAGGTCGATCATCTCACATGGGGTCAAACTGAGTAAGGAGCAGACCTAGTCTTGGATCTGAGACAGCGACTGAGCTCCCATAATGTGACATGTTCACACTGGATCTTGTGCTCATGACGTGGCCTAATGTGTCACTGTACAGAGGATCACACCAAAGAACTGTATAAAAAGCATAATCAATTATTTTATTCTCTATGCACTGTAGTCCTAGTGACTGTCAAATTGTTTGGTAGCTTAGGGTGGGTGTATACTACCACACTGGTAGCCAGTAGTGGGGAATACGTGACATGCTACATCTTTACCTTTTAGGATTTAATATAGTTTCAATGTATGCAGGCAAAAATTTCGCAATTTGAGTTTTGTTTCTTCGATCGAATCATTTACAAAAAATTAATTTCACTGCGTTCGTGAGTGGGCGTTTGCTGAAGGTTCCTGAAGGTATTTGTCGCAGCGCTTCCGACTTGGTTATATGTGAAACCTGCACAGCAGTTGCTAAAACTGGAGATGATAAGGCCTGTGTGTTGTACCCTCACCCTGCACATTGTGGTCAGCCTCTCGAGGCCAACAGCTGATATGGTAGTGACAAGGTAAGCAGCGCAAATGGAACTGGGAATTCCAAACTGGGATAAAACAGTTACAAAAATCCACAAAGAAACTCTATTTCTGTAAATGAAAACAAAACAAGGGAATGGTCTTTATAAATACACTCTACTGGGCGTCAGCTTCGGGATGTGGGGTTGCCATTAGGTTGAGTGGCAGTTACAGTGTTGTAGACCCTGATGATTACAAGCTGTATGAATGGCTGTTCCCATGGTTTTGTGGCTTTGTGCAAAGGGAACAGTGACCCCACTGTAATCCATGGCTGTTTACATTCCAGCAGATCAGTTCCTACTGGAACCATGGGGAAGGAAGGGCAGGGGTTAAAGAAGACTCTCACGCACCATATCTCTACAAAACCAACACACGCCTAACCCAGGACCCACACTTGGTAAACAATCCACTATGATCCAATATGGAAGGCTTACACTGTCTTTATCAACACGAGCTGTGACCAACATGTCATCTGTTCTTTCTCCTTTTCCCTCTAAATCATCCGCTTCTCCTCCAATCTGCCTTTAAATCCTAAATGATTCATCTCTTCATCTTGTACTGTAAAACAAACTTATGTACTACAGGCACTCTCTACATCCCTTCCACTCTGTTTCCCATGGCTTGCTGCCGGTGGAAGACTGGAGCTCCCCCATAAGTATTCCTAATTTGAAGGGGTGGGGTGGTCAGCCTCCACTTATTCCCTGCATAGAGTGCCTGGAGGCAACAACACAGCTCAGAGGCCCTGCCCACTCATCCATCCCCTAGAAAGCTCTCCTCATTCCCAAACCAACACAAAACAAAAGCTCCTCAAAATTGGTTAAAAATAGCCCTCAATTTCATGTTTCACGGGGCTACAAAAGGGAGAGGGTTTATGCGTGTTTCAGCATGTCAAAAGGTCTCACAAGTGTGAGGGCAAACACTTGCTGAGGTTGTATATGCTCCTGTCTGGAAGATTCAGGAGAGGAGCAGCAGAATAGTGTGTCTCAAGTTAAAAGAATGCACAAATGTGTGGGAAATGGAGGGAAGTTTGTCAAAAAGCTCTCAGTTCTTGGACAGTGCTATGGGGCAGGGGTCCACTATTTGAATTCCAGTAAACACAGGAAATTAATTGAGCTAAGATGAAATGAGAATGACATCAACAACCGAAACGTCATGAGAACATCATGTCCTCCTTGAATTAACGAGGGCTGCGATACAGGCAGTCAACTGCAGTCAATACAGTCTAAATGCAAATGCAATTCAAGTGTGTCTGAATAGGCCTTACAGGTTATGCAACTCAATAGGTAGCCCTGTTTTATTTACAGGTATACTGTGCCTGTTCAGTCTGAACTAAAATGCATTAACTGACAAGCACAAGAAAACAAAGTGCACCATCTTCTCCTGCAATGGCCTTCAAATAAAGTGAGGAAATATTGCACACAATCCACTGTCAACAGTAATCAGTAGTTTCAATGCAAAAGCTGTCTCAATCTAAGGATGTAAGAAAAAAAATTGTGGCTGTGATTCAGTGTGAGCTCAGAGACCACAACAGACACACTGCAAACACAAAAAATTCAGCCTAGATCATATGATGAAGTGTGTGTGTGTACATCAGTAAGAATAGGTTACAATTAGGGTAAGGCAAGGTCAAAGGGAGCTAGGTGTTGTGTGGGGTATTTAGGACCGCACGGTGAAGCAGTTATTATAGTGTGGGTGTTGATCACTTTAACTTACACTGATGTCACTAAAGGGGCTTTGTGGAGCTGGAGAGTTCTTTACACCCACATACCTGCCCCTCACCATGAGGTGATAATGGGTTTTTTGCATGTATGTGTGTTTCTCACATCACTTAAACAACTTGAACAGCTTAATCATGCAGTCGTGTATGGGTGGCCTCTGTTGACGTTGTTCTAACTGATTATAAGGCCAGTTTCTTCCAATAGTGTTAACTCCACACTGCTAAAGCTGAAGTCAGTTTAAAACCGAGATTTGTCAAACCTTGCGACACCTGTTCCTGACACGGCCTCTGCAGTCAAGCACTCTCGGTCCCAGGTGCATTCACTCACTCATGGACACACAGAAACATGTGCAGCTCAGCACAAACTATAACTCAGTCCAATCCGGCCTTGCACATTTGTTTTGATGCCGTGTCTGGTTGTTTTTTTCTACAGCTACTGTAGAAAGGCTTGCTCACCATATGACTGAGCCTAGAGACAGCTTCAGCCCACACACTCGTGCTTTGCTTCCAGAGTGTTCTGTCCTGTATCCACACAGTCAGGACAGAGACAGCAAGAGCTCTCCACAAAACAGAGAATAACTGTCCCATGTTACACATGCCATGGTCAACTGTTGCTGAACAAAGGGACAAAACATGCTGCTTTGGCAACGCTCCACTGAAATAACTGCGTCGGGTTGCTCTGGGAAAATCGAGCTTGTGCATTCAGCAAATACTGGAGACTGAACTGACAGTGAAGTAAATGTATCTCATTTCCATATTTACAGCTAATGAAATGTGTGGTGCTAAAATAGAGTTTACTGGCTTAGACACAAAACATTTCGACTCCCCTCTTTGGAGGCCTGTGCCTCCTGCGAACAACCCATGAAAGCTCCAGTAACATATTAGCCTTGCATGGCAGCACATGCTTTTCACCCTCTCCATCCTTCCAGTCAGAAATCGTTTTGTCTTTATCTTGTTCTTACTGAAGCTACATAACATCTTCTTTTTACCACTTGTCTCTTGCACATAATGACTCTTCAAAGCCACCGCTGCTCTTAGCATGAAATGATGGCAGTGGTGTGCAGTGTTGGGTGTTCACCGTAGGTGGGCAACCCCAAATCGATGGCTCTCCCAGGCCTTTGCTAACCCATTCCTTTCCCCCAGAGCCGTGCCACATCCTGAAGGCTGGGACCGCAGCCCATCTGGGTTTGGTTAGAGCCAAAGACACAAGAGCCATAAAACTAGGCCGAGAGGAAAACAGAGAGGCACCTCCTCATCTACAACCCCAACCAGTGCTCTCAGATGGGGGCTCTGATGTGGTCTGGAGCAACGTTATACTGGCGAAAGCTGGCAGTCTTTAGATTTGACCTGATGTCATTTACAATACAGTTTTAAACTGATCATAATGTCAGTCTCTTTCTTGAGTTTGATGTTGATTGTAGCCATCTGAAGAATTTTGCACTGAACATTTTAACTGCATGTACTATGCATATTACTGCATATAATACATAGTTGTGTATCTAACTTTAAAACCATATCAACTAGTATGGGAAATTAACCCACTGCACATCAATGGTGCAATAAAGTTTAGATTGAAAAAGTTTTGGCTGTGGCTATCACTGCAAAAAATTGAAATATTACAATAAGTAGATAAGCTGAGATCAAAAAAGGCAAAACAACAGCAAGTAATCCAACTACTGTACTTGGCTTTGATGACTAGCATAAAATACTAGTAATCACTCACTCACTCAAACTGCTCTGGTATTGCTAATATTTATTTTAGTTTCACACAATGTTTCCACACAAATGACAAGTCTTTACCTACACTAAAAAAAGTGAAAAAGGCATTGACAGCAATCTGTGAAATCATATAGTGCCACTTACAGTTTGTAACTCCTGTTCAACGGCAAACAGTCCAATTTTACCTCTTTATCCACAAAACGAGTGCTGTATAAGTCAGCCAATTAGTGCAAGTTTGTACCGCTGACTATTCAACACAAAACAATTATTCTAATGCGTTTGGTGTAACAAGCGAGGTTCTATATTTAGCGTCACTTGATATTTCCAGCTCCAGACCCTTGCTACCCCCTCTCCTTTTGATCCTGCATTGAGAGGAGATGAAAAGATGAAGAGTGACATCCAGAGAGGCCGATGAATGGAAAGAGGACATCCGCCTCTTTCCATTGTCTCTTCCAGTAAACACATCATTGGTCCTTCTTCTGGTGTCATCATTTTCCACCAGTAACTCACAAATACAATTCATTGGCTGCAATTTGAAGAACTCATCAAGGATTGTTTTTTTTGCCATGTTTAGTACAATAAAATTCACCATTTTCTGCCTTGCAACTCAACATGCTGCAGGTTTCTATAGGGGGAATGAACTGACCCAGAAGGGCACAAAAAGAAAACAAATCTAGACAGAATTGTGACTCCTGCTGCTTCTATTACATAAAACCTCTCAGCATCTCTCTCCTCTGCCAGAGAATGCCACATACAGTATGAAAGGGTCAAAAGCAACAAAGCAAGTGCTGTTTCAACTACTTCTGCTGTCACCTCATTTCAAAGCACATCCAACGTTTAGAAAAAAAACTGTTGAGCACTGTTTTGGGTCAATCTATATGCAGCGTGGCAATGTGTGGCAGTAAAATGCAGTCGTAACAGAACCAACAAGCTATAATGTATTGAAACAAGTGAACCACAAAAACAAACTCAGAAAGAGAAAGTGAGAATACATAATAATTTAATAATAAGTACTGCATAGATATTAGACTATTAAAGATCACTAAAGGTACTAGTCTGCCTCGTGTTGAGCGGTTTTTCCAGTTTTTCTTTCAGAACAGGAAGTCACCATGGGGCTCTTGCATAGTACGTGTGTCAGCCACTAAAACAAACACACACAGTTTGGCACATGACTTAGTATAAACACCATGTGGTGTCACTTCTTCCCTTTTGACACCACTGTGCTAGTTAGCTTTGTGTTTAACACATTCACAAAATACTCAATATAAATTCTTCTACACAAGAGAACACTAGTGTCAACAGTGTGGCCACTGCCTAGTCAAGTAGTAGTCAACCTATCACACCCTCCAGGTATAATTTTGACAAACGCCAAAATACTTTGAACAAAATAACCACAATTCAAGATAACTATCAAAAACTTCCAATCTTTAAAGGTCTGTAAATGAGTTCTTCTCCTTTCTCCATGAAACATCCTCATATGAAAAGCTTTAACTGATGGCAATGGTTAGTGTTTTATATATTTTACTTAAGTTTCTCTTTAACAGACTGTAAAAAACAATATATAATGTAAGTATTTACACACAACAGTGGACCCTCAACATGCATCATAGCATTGTGCCAGAATGGGACAAAATATTAATATGAAATATATATTATGAAATATCATATTTCAGTAATAGGTTTTGTGATCTGTTCCTGTTTGTCAGTTAACTTGCTGATCCTGCTGTACACTGGTTATGCAAACTCAACACTTCCTCAAGCAGATTCACATTAAAACACTTCCAGGCGTTAAAGACGCATAATCACTTGCATCTAGCCGATAGGAGGAAAGCTTTCACTCACCATTTCGTCCAGAGCGTAGCGAAGTAAGCCATGCTCGTAAAGGATGAAGAACCTCCTCTGCCATTTCTGCACAGAAAGAGAAATTCATGACAGATATCAGTATCAACCTCAGCAGAGAGAACACACAAGCGTTTTATAAAGATAAAAAGGTGCAAATTCTTAGCATGGGATTTAAAGTATGGACGGATTTTCAGTTTGTAAAGCCAGAGATTCTTTTACTCGATTTGTAAACATTCCAATTAAAACCTTGAATCTTATATACTTTACACGTCAGGGTATAGTGTAAGACTTGGCCACAACACTGGTGCACACACGTACAAACAGCAAATACACAAGCACAAGCAAGCCTTTGGCAAACAGTTGTCATGCAGTGGCAACCCAGTTCTTGGCTCACTGTCAGTGTACACCACATCAAAAGGTTTCCAAGTTAGCTGGAAAACATTTCATCGTCATGCGTCAGTTCAAAAATCAATCATCCAGTTTTCAGTTTGCTTTTCTTCAAAAATGTATGAGACAAAAGAACAGGACAACACTTGTTTTTGTATGTCGCAGATGAATGTGGGTATGATGACAAGATTAACCCCGTAGGTGAACCCTTTCACAGTGGTACACAATATTAAACTTCGGATAACAATAACCAGGCACAGATCTGTCTTATTGAACATACATGTACATACATACAGATGCACGGAACCTTGAACTTATATCTGACAGCATCATATCGGTGTTTGCTCAAAACACAATGAGTGCACAATGATAACAGACCCCAGCATACCGAGGAAGATGAAGCTTATCACATTTCTGAAACTACAAGGTCAAATTTAACACACAGTGGAGTCATTTAATCTTTTGGTTAGAAAGGCATTTCTGCCAAAATTTGTGGAAATGATATGGTGACAGCTTCCACTGATCTCTTCCTGAATTGGCTTGATGAGCTCTCCACTGGCCTCCTCTTATCTTAATGCACCGTTTTGTCTCAGTGTTAAATATCCTGGGCTCCGATTCCAACTGAGAGCAATCCATGAAATATTGAGAGGTGCTTTGTAACCTAAAAGCCATTGGAAGGTCTCAGTAGGGGTGCTGATAAGCTTCATAGATTAGTCTAAAGGGACACAGCAGTCATATCCATTAAAAGAGGCCATTAAAAAAGTGATAGATATGTGGCTTACAGGGGGGCTTCTAAAGATCAATTCTGCTGTGTTGTTGATGGACAGAGTAGAGTCAACGACCCACAACCTGTCAGCCTAAAATGTTCCTAAAACATGACTCATCCAACGTGTCAGCTCTTTTTCTCTGTTATTTGCTTGTTGGTCAGTCAAAATCTGACCAACATGCTCACCTCAGCACTACGTACAGGCTACCAATTATACCCCCACAGTGAAAAGCTGATAGTAAGAATAGGCAGAGCACATCAATGATTATGTCAAAGCAGCAGCAGGCTGTTGACAGTAGTTTGAGTTGAAGGACCAAGAGGTGCTTTTCCCCAAAAACCCATATGGAAGCCATCAGCGTGGCTGTGAGAACTGGGACTTTTCCTTCTCCTCCCCCACATTCTCTTGACTCCTTCCTTGGGATGCACCACCACAGCATAATCTAGGAGCTGATAAAGGAAGCAGTGCAACAGAGCAAGGCTCCTGTTACATGATGCTAGGGGAGCAGGACTCATGAAATTAAAGTCAATATTAGGCTCATTATTGCATGAAAAAGGGGGCTTCTTCTGACAGAGGGCCAAGCCTCCCACAGGAAGCTGCTGAATCCATGAAACAGTGACAGGAGCCACAACAACCAGACCTCCTGTTTGTCAGATGTCAAACGAGTGCCAGAATGGATAAGTAAATCAAAAGGGCTATGCAAGCCAAATTGCCTTTTTCAACCTACCCAGCACCCTTGGAGCTGCCCTAATGTACTTTACTCATCTCATATTAAAAGCTGTTTAACACAAAACCCTGAGTACTGCACCTTTTAACTCTTGGCATGAGCAGAAGCTACAGACAATGGGCCAGAGTTGTTCCCCTTAAAGATTACTGTTTTTGTTTTCATGAAGCTCCACCAAAAGTCCCTTCATTAAAAAGGAAATCAAAAAGAGGTGAGGGGTGAAGAGACAAAACTATGCCTCAGTATAATTCAAGTCCAGCAAAGGAACCACTTACCCTGGATTTGTGTAAGGGATTTTCAAAATTTGTTCCCTCTGGTGCCAGCAGCAACCATCCTCCATATATAGGTTTGGCCTGGTGAAGAGAAAACACAATTACAGCATTGAAAACAAACACTAGAACAAAACCTATCGATCCACAGTTCAATTATGCATTATTTTTAATTGACTGCATATATAACAGGAGGCTGGTCTCTAGTTCAGCCGACAAATGGTGATTCAATATCAGACAGTACAGGACACTGACACACACATATCCAGAAAGGTGTGTATTAGTCACTAGCTGCCTTGAGTTGACTGCAGGCTACATTCTCCAGCTGGCTGTATCCCAGAGCACCATGCTGTCCTGGAAAAAAAAGGAAAGGCTAACACACATGATTTTCCCTCTGATCCTCTAAGTGGGTGGACTGGTGGGTGGAGGGGGCAGCGAGGGGCAGAAGTTAGTAAGAAAAACAGTGGATGAGAAACAGGAGAGAGTGCAGAGCCTGAGAGCTTTTGTGGCTACAGATTTGCAATTCAAACTTGAGAAATGCATGCTGGCCTGGCAGTCTTTCTTAAATAGTTCTGGTACGAATTTGAACTCCAGCCACTCTCGTAGTCAGCATTTGTTTGCTGAGCCAAAGAAGTCCTGCATGACCACTGCAGGGCTGTGTGCACAGGAGCACACATTTCACTAAATATATTTACACTCAAATCTCACCTACACCTTAAGAGCTTAACAAATTAAGCACCTTACGTAATTCAACTGCACTTCCAAGCCTATGGAAGAGAAGCCTGCAAATCAAGTCGGAAAAGCTCTGACATTTACAGCCGCCTGGCACCTCTATGTCCCCCTATCAGTGGTTTTGATTACAGTCATAACTTCATCCCATGTAAAGCCAAGTATAATCCAGCATAAAATCCTCTTTCACTTTAATTACAGGAGGTGCAGCACATTTCTCAGCTGAGTGACTCTGTAAACAAAAAGACATAACAGGAATTTTCAATCATAAGCCCATAACGATAACCTTGGACAGTCAAGAGTTTGTGCAGACTTGCAAGAGAAACAACATCCAGCTTTTTGAAAGACAACCTGAGAGGTGACATAACACAGGAACAGCACCTCGGAGAGGAGTTATTTCATAATGGGACTGCAGGAGAGGGCAGTACAGTCAGTGATGAGAGGGTATCACACTAATGTTGGGACGCTAGCATCCTCCTTGCCAGTGAAAAATGAGTCTAAGGCCCAAAGAGGAACAGTGAGACTGTCCCATCTCTCCTCACATGACCTGACAGCAACCCGAATGGCAAGTCCTCCTGAGAGAGAGAAATAGACGAAACAAATCTAGGTCGATTTTTACCCTTCAGTGGTTAAACGGAGTCATTTGTGTGTATTCGTGTGTGTTCATTTCACAGCAGCCCCCAACCTTTTATTCCCCCCACCCAATTATAAATGAGTATGCGATACAGCAAAAGTTCTGGATCAAAATATGCACAGAATGAGATTCCCTCTTATTGTTGTAAGACTTTAGGAAATAATGGTCAGTGTGTCTAGGACCTTCAGTCTCTGTAAGCAGATGACAACCTTTCACAGGATGTAGTCATCAAAAGACAAGGTTGATAGTCAACGGGTGAGAAATTCCACTGAGAAATAACCTCAAGACTATTTCCATTCCAACAGAGAAACCACTGGAAAATATGCACTGACAATGTAAGCTCAATGTTAGTCATTAAAGATCACCACTAACTGGAGAAGCATCTCTGTCATTCCCTGAAGCACCATTCATATAAAGTGCCAACCTGGATCCAGGTGACTCTTAACCTGTCCAGTTAAACAGCTTACCAAAAGCAACGATCACGATACAGGCCAACAGAGTTCAGTGTGACCTGATGCCACCATTCACAACTTCAGCCAAGATCAACAACAACACAGCAGCAGGGAGTGTTAGTGGAAAATCTTCACTTGTGATTTATATACTGTTGGAAAATAACAATGGGGGGTTTGACAGCCTCCCAGTCTCTGATCCCTGGAGCCTTTTGGGATAAGAATAAAAATGCTTTAAGAATAAGGCAAAACAATAAAACGGAATGGGACATAAAACAAGATTTCAAGCTAAATGATTCAACAAAAGCAGCTGCTTGTAGGCTACAGTGCTGGAAGGCATGGAGGCCTATATCTGCATGAATTAAGGTCAATATGAGTCCCTGGGCTGGAAAATAATTATGTCCAATTAACCTAACCTTTGTACTTCATGCTCTACTGACACATGACAAACCATTTCAAATCAAAATGAAACACAAAAACATGGTTCCCCTTTTACATTAGTACAGTTTAACACAAGTATATTTTAAAAAAGCATTTAATCACCTGATTTAAGTCTTCATCGTTGAGCAAATGTGATTCTCTGGGTTTGAAGCAGTTCTGACATTTACTTTTGTTGAAAATGTTGGCTTGAAATTTCCGACATGGATTGTCTTTGAATGACATGTTGGTGGTTGGAGAAAAAAAAGCCGACACTTGATGAAGACGGGTGAAAAAAGTCCTTGTTGGGAGGAAAATGCAGAAATATAGGTTGGAGTCAACTTGCTGATGTAGAAAATAGAAGAGGAAGAACTTTCTAAAACCAAGCAGCCAGAAGACAGAAGTCCATTAAAAACACTTTTCACCTGTCCTGGTTTACCTGAGACGGTGAGCAACCTCTCGTTAAGTCATATCTATCATAGTCATCTTGCCTCCAGCAGCTAACCTGCTAACTTTTTTTTGCTTCTGCACACAAGCTTGCTAACAACTTGTCAAAGAAGTCAGGTGTGCTTCTCCTCAATCACGTCCTCCGACCAGGTGTTTCGCAGGTGACATTCCGGGCCTTGAGCTCGCTGCGAGAGTCCCGTCTGCCTCCATCGGGCGGAACCAGGTCTACGGAGGGAGGGAGGGACTCCACTTTGGCCCCTCTCTCTCTCTCGCTCTCTCTCTCTCTCTCTCTATCTCTATCTATCTAACAAGTGATACCGCGCGCATTACCGTTAAATATATTTTACGCTTTTAACGTCTCCGTTCAAGGCCAAACACCCTTATCCAACTTTAAAGACACCGTGCGCCGGGCTGTCACGGATCCACGGCTCCGGGTCCGATCTCTTGTGGATGTTTTCGTGAAAATCCTCGTTCGGGCCGCACGTCCAGTCGTGGATTGACGGGGAGGTGCTTAGGAGAGAGTGAAGCGGCGATTGACAGCGAGCTCGACCAATCATGTTTATTGGCACGAGCGCGTGTCTTTAACTGGCCAATAGAAATGGCGCAAAATGCTCCAATACTTTCGCTCAAGCTAGGTGGGCTTTAAAGAGCCCATGGTAATAAAAACTAACGTATGTGAAAGTGTTGCGTTATTAATTCAAGCCTGAGCTAATATTTTTCTTTTCAGGTTGAAAAGAGACAAACCGTGGGCTGCATTTATTCAGGTAACCCTCTTTATTAGTAGAGGATGTTTCATTAGCTCTTGTTTTTCACATGTGGGGTGTTAATCTTATAAATCCACAACAACAAGGTAGAGAAGCACAGATAATAAATGAAATAATAAAAAGGTCAATATTTGTCAGAACATTTCTATTCACTTCCTTTTTTCCCCCAGTATTGAAAAATAAATGCTAAACAGTCAAAAATGTCAAAGAAAAAAAATGATGCAGGCTACAAACTGAGGCTTTACTTAATTAATAAATAAATATAAAAATAAAAACATGATAACACATTTATTATTTGACCTTTCATGGAGTGTGTGCATGCAAAAGTCTAAAGTCATAAAAAGCATGCAATGAGTACTATGCAGACATGTTCTTTCATGACCTGCTATTAAAGCAACCATTAAAACAAATGAGACCAAGGTAACAAAAGCCAGCAAGAGCAATTTCATCTTACATCTCAAATGTTATGAACATATAGTCCTGTTACACATAACATGAGAGGAAACACTGTGAAATCATATGTGATGTTCTTTATAGATTTTAAACAACAGATGAGTAAATAACAGAACCTAACTATTAATGTCAGATTTTATGATGATTTAATTTGCTTATATTATCCTCTTTGCCCTGTTATAGGTTAAGGAAAGGAAGCTGGAGGCTATTATTACACTACTTCTGCTACTGCATGACATTTTGACAGATACAAGTAAAGAACGTCTCAAGTGTCCTACTCAAATACAGGCTTAAACAAAGTCTGGCAAATGTTAATTTTAAACATGCAAAGCCATCCTGAAGTGGTGTTTTGATTCCAGGCTCCAGAGCACCATCTGTTGGTCTTAAATTTCCAGTGGCTGGGTCAAGTTCAGAGATGGAAAAAAGAAGGGGGAAAAAACACTTTGTACAAATATGTCAAAGCCAAATCAAATGGAAACATATGAGTTATGGATAGCAGGTGAAGTTAAGTCCGAGAGTTTTGCAATTCTTCCACCATGTGGCTGCTTTTGTGAGAAAATATGAGTCTTGCTCAACCTTGTGATGTAATGAAAATGTTGTCATGATCTGCAGAGTGCTGGTACACCACCTGTTGTCTTAACTCAAAGAATAACATTAGATAATCAAATGACTACATTTATTTTATTAACACTGGGTAGCTCATCTTTCACACTGTTTGCATTCAGAAGGGTTTTGAAACCGGTGAGTGTGAAAACACGGATGTACTTTAGTTGCACCCTGTTTTTGTTCTTTCATAAAGCAGTTGATCTGATTTTGATAACAGTACAAGAAAGTCGGGTAGCCATTAGGGCTGCAGCTACTTAATAGTCATACTGATTCTGATGGAAATTTACATGCTAAAGAAGAGAAAGTAGTAAGTGTGTTTAGAACAGGATCAAGAATCAAGAAGCTTGTTCAGGTTCTTTGATGTCTCTTTTTAAAATTTTCCCAATTGTTGATGATCTGGATTGTAGGATTCTCCTCACAGATGCAGCAAAAAAAATGAAATTATGCAGAAAAACGTGGTCTCAAAACTTGTTCTTGTTCGTTCTATCAAAAAAAAAGATTCATTTACTCAACTTGTAAGAAGTGCAAGATTTTATTCAGGGCGCTTGAGGTGGTGTGCTGGGACAGCAGTGTAACATATACAGTAATGTTTATCACAGCTTAATCAGGGGAAATCATAAAACAAAAAAAAGCGTTAAATCATCTTAATTAGTCCTTAACCATCTAATAAAGTTCAGTGAATATTTAGTGACATAAAAATAGAGCTCTAAAAAAAATCTCTTTTCAGTTTTGTGCTTTTTTGTGTAACCAGAAGATGATAAAGTGTCAACTGAGTAACAAAAAATATAAAGGTATATCCTATCCAATCTTATATAATATCATATAATACTAACAGTGACAACATGAATGAAATGTCTTCAGTTCTTGAGGGTATCATTAAAGATCTGTGGGACTAATAAGGAAATATATTATCTTACATTCATGTAGCCGGTCTACAATTCTCCAATCTGTCTTAACATTTATGCATGCATTAAACTAAATGTTGACACATTCTTGTAATTCAACTTTGAGCTTAATGTATTTTTGGGTGCATAACCTTGTCTTTGCCATGTGCAAACATTCTAGGAATAAATAATTGCAAAATGCATTAGTTCTCCTCAAAAATGTTTGTGGCATAAATTTGTAAAATCATTCCAAACTGATACATGGGTTTGAAACAGGATGCACAGCTTGGTCTCGCACATCAAAAATGAGCATGTTAATTTCTTTATATTTTCCATTTCTAAGCATGCTATAAAAATGCCACATGACCTGTTGCATTTACGATGAAAGGGGCATCAATAGTCCAATATGAACATAATCCCAGGGGAGGGCTGATTTAGGAAAGACAGAATAATAATATCTATAAATTACCGAAACTAAGAACACAGCTAAGTTGAGTTCTAATGTTCATATCTGCTTTGAGGTATCATAAATTTAAACATTATTCACTACAATAGCCAACAGAAACTAGCAGGGAAACACAATATTATGTCCCAAAAAAGACAAGATTTATCCAGTTTCTAGGCAAAAAAACAAAAAAGTCTAATTTCGTGTCAAATTCGAAGAACACAAGGGGCCATCAGAAGTTGTCACATACTGCATGTTAATGATCCGTTAAAACGTGCATTAGGCAGTGTTTAGAAGAGATTTGCCTTCCTTTTCATGTCATTACGTTTCCACAGTGGAAGTCTGTCAAAGTCTTGAATCTCCATGCCAAAGATATCGAAAAATGAATCTGGGGATAGGTGACGCTGCAGAGGAAAGAATGGCAGAATAATTTTAGATTGGAAAAGCTTCACAGTTCATTTCATTTCCTTTATTAAAATAAAACTCACACTGTAGGTCTAGCATTATTTTAATAAAGAAAACATATTTTGCACATGAATTTGTGCCCCTTGTTAAAGCTTCAGTATGCGATAAAGGTGTTAAGTTTCATCCAGTTTTATATTTCATTACTGGTTTTCAAGTAGAGACAAAAATAATGCAAAGCAGTCTGTTCAGCCATAAAAACACAGCTGCACATTGTCATGATGCCTTTCTCACATGTTACTGTACCTCGAGTCTCGTTCTGTCAACATCCTTGGGAAGCTTCACTCGGCCTCTGTTGGCAACTGAGAGCATTTCATATGGGTAGACCTTGACATGACAATGAGTGGTTGAGAACACTTTGTAAGATGATTATCACACATGCTTCACCTAAACACAATTTTTTGTATGCTTCTGCTGTGAGATGCAGTTAGAACATCATGTACCATGCAAATATGCATCTTGTATAACCATTGCACAGTTATCATGGATAGTTCCCAGTGTTTCAGTCTTCAGGGAATAAGATCCTGCTTTTATTAGCTTTTGTCAAATTTCATGTATACTGTTAATATTTGCTACCTCAGCACTAGTGTAGCGCCATAACACTACTGTAGCAAGTCTATCCTATCCTATTATTTGTCAAGATTATTACTATATAGTACTGTATTATAAGTCTTTTCAATGGACACTCTCTGATCGTAAAAAACACTTCGGCAGAGAATTAGATGGTAACAAATGGTGGTGAATATACAAATAATACTTGCTTTTGGTTCCAATAAATTAGGCATAGACACTCCTCTCTCCAACCGTGCTGATAGATGTTGACCGTCATGGATGAGCTACAGAATGAAGCAAACACATGCAATGGGAAAATGTCAAGGCGGGATTAGTCACTAAGAGCTAAAAGCCGAAGCAAGTATATTTATAAAATGCGTGGTTAAAGAGTTATGTAATGTGCAATGTATGTTAATGAAGACATCTGCAAGTCCAGCTTTGAACTGAACCCGAGGTTGAATGTATACTTCATAAAGCGTGCAGACAGTGAAGCTGGAAATGCAGTAAAGCAAACAGGGAGAGGGAGGCGTGACCAAGCTCCATTCAGTTCATCTCACATACCTTAACGTCTGTAAAGCAGGGGAAAGGTAAAGAACAAGCAACACAAATTAGTTTCTAAAGAATAATCCACGGAGTCAATCTCATAGCAATTTCCATAATGGATTAAAAAAAAAAAAAGATGTCTGCACACTTACCCCTGAATCTGTCACCATTGTAATGGGAGAAATCAGCTGACCGTGGCTTAACAAGAAGAAAACAAATTAAAACATTGATTTTTTTTTTTTTGTTGCCCAGAATAAATACAATAGTTCAGGATCATTAATTTTATTCATTAGATGCTGTAAGTTGGACAAACACCATATGTTTTTTTTTAAAGTGTGTTTCTAGACAAAGCAATAACATGAAGCAATAAAAAGCATGTGACTCTCTTATGGAGTTATGGAGTTATGATTTACAAAGGAAGGGAAATATGGACGATGTTCAAAGCTGGTTGGACTTTTTGATTTGGTTAAAAGATGACGTATAGTTGCACCAAATTCAACCTACGGAATCAAAGAAGCGTCATCTGCAGTGATAGCCTTATGCAATGATGCTAAAGAGAGAATCAGTCATGTTGCTCTTACTGGATTGAGGCCATCACGACCGTATCCGGGCAAAGAGGACGTTTGGGATGTGGAGGAGTGTGAATCTATGTGAAAGTGAAACAGCAGATAGATTAGCTCATGGCGAGAGGACTTACAGTCAGACTCAGCTCTTTGCCCAAATTAGATCAGACTTACTGGGCAAAATATACCTTGCCAGCTCCTTTAATTAGCCTTCTGCTAAATGTTCTGTAAAACAGGCTTCTCAGTACTGCTCTATTCTTATCTTTACATTTTCCATAAAACCGTGTTTGACTTTTACTAGACAGCCATAGGTTAACTTAGTTTACTTTACCAGCTGTTTCCATTATAGTAGCTTATCTTACAGTAAATACCTTTGAGAGCCTTCAGTCATGTTTTACACATGTGAAGTCATGTGACAACACAAACACAAGGCTGTATCAATTTCAACATCTCTAGCGTACGATTGACTATAACTGAAGCACTATATCAGTTTTGCTACTAATTTTGCCTTCAATCTAAACTGACTTTGAAAACCCCTGCTTTTCATTTAAAGTGAAACATGGTAGTCAGCAATTTAGTTTTGACCCAACAAAATTGCATAAGTAAAGTTCATGATGAGAATAAATCAATCACAAATGCATCTTTGGAACAACACAACTGGGATACATTCAGCTGCTTTAAAAGTATTATTTAACTCCTTCAGATAGCGTTCACATGAAAAGGTCATATGAGAGATGAAAAGGTCATTTTGTACCTTGCTGTTTATAAATTGGAGGCCTCCTGTACATGTTGAAGCCTTCATCCGCTGATGGGAAAAAATGCAGCGTCAGCAGAAAAATTCACTCTACAATATTGCACAGCAGAACCAAAATAATGCATTGTTAGTGATAAGCAACTGCATCACTCCTTTTTCCCCTTCAATTTTTTGTAAATATTCATATGGAGCTTCACTTTTTGCTTGACACGCACAGAGCAATGTTTTTCAATTTTTTGGTTTAGAGGACAGAATTACTCCATTTTCATTAAATAAAAAGCCAAACAATGTAAAGACTAAGACCAGAATGAGTTGATAGTATAATAGTTGTTTTGTTTTTTTCAGAAATACAGTTTAATGTCATGTAATTGAGGAGTTTCAGAAACAATTAAGATCAATTTCACTTTAATTTTTGGCTCATTTCTGTGCACAGAAATCAAAGTGGCTCCTGAGTGATTTTCAATTCCAACCAAAAACACATGCCAGCAATTATCGGTCAAAGCTCCTCATCCACACACAGGATATAACAGGCTTTAAAAAAAAAAAAAATCACAGCACTTCTATAAATAGACCCGGCTGTAGAGGAATGTTTGAGTGAACAGGCACAGGAATATTTACTTATTTAATCAATCAACCAGTTTTATAAATACCTTTCTTTGATATAGATTTACATGAAGGATTTGATGTTGAGTTGTGGGTGAGATGAAAGAGGAAAAAAAGTATAAAGTAAAATGTGCAAAATGGGAAAAGAAAGACTGGTGGAATATGTGAAGGAGGCAGCCAGCTGGTACAGAGTGTGTTTTTTCTGTCTCAAGTCGGATATGAAAAGATTCTGTGTGGGCGACTGGCTGAACTTTGACCACTAGATGGCTCAGTGTTTCTAAGAAAAAACTGAATTGCATGTCTGTGCCATCCTTCTTTAAAATTCCAGCTCTGATCCTTCGACCTTGAACCAGTTTAGCAATTAGAAATTCTTTCTCTACCATTGCACACGCCGCAGTGCCTCGTGGTTAGGAACAAGGGTTCAGTGGGTGAGGAGGAAGGAAGGGGCGGCAGAGGAGCAGGGCTTCTTACCTTTGGTGTGAGGGAGAAAGAGGTGGCATAAAGGGGAAGTGGGGCAGGTGTCATTGTTGCCAGAGAATAAAGGGGGAGAAAGCATCAGCCCTGCTTGTTATTCAATGACAGAGGTGGAGGAGTTGTGGAGGAAGAGGAGATAAGGGGAGGCGTGTAAGACAGAGAAGAAGTGAGCATAGGAAGGATTTGTGATTGAGACAGTTTGACTGTTGAGTGCTCTCCTCACCCGGCCGGTGGAAGTGTTGCGGAGACCTGGACAGAGTTGGAGTGTAGCTGTGACGGTTGTACGCCGCATGAACTCCAAAAGATCCGTGGCTTGTAGATTTTGGTATGCGCCTCCTCAAATCAAAACTCTCCTAGAAAGAAGGAAGACACAAAACAATTCCTATGAAATACTTATAATATCAGTCAGGGCTTGGTCGATATGTGACCTGATTTCTACTCTGCTCTACGTGAACTGAGTAAATATTTACCTCTGTGGTTTCAGATACGTTTCCTGGTGACTAAATTGGAAAGACAGAAGAAGAAACATTAACTAGAAAGAAAAACATACACAGAGTCACTTCAGGTGAAAACCTTGTATCTCCAGACACAAACTTGATCTTATGCTAACTACTATAATGCTATACTACTATATAAGTGAAAGATGTGTATACTCTTAGGTCTGACCAAACTAGGAGTTATGAGGTTTTAACATAAATATGAAAGGTAGGAAACAAAAGGATTATAAAGGCACTTTGAGCTAATTATTCTAAGTAAGTTTCAAGTGGCATGAGCAGTATTATTAATGAACACTCAATTGCACAGTAAACAGCAACTACCTACTTTTGTTTTCATCACTTGACTTCATATTAAAAAAGCAAGTATTCTCTTATTATAAGTTATAAGTTGTAAGTATATATTATAAGTATTATAAGTTATAAGTTGCTCTGAGCGTCAGCCAAACTCTTATTAAAGCAAAATGTAAGTAGGGAGTAAGTATCTTGTATATCTGCCTTCAATATTTTAGGTATTTTGTTAATGCAGAAGCGCTATTGCTCCAAAACACACTCAGAAAAACATCTGCCTAATAAGTGTCTTTGCATTTCAGGCCAAACAAACATCAGACCAACAAAACAAGACCTCACTTGGTTTGACTCATAAAATCAAACCAAGACAAAAAACACCAAAACCATGACACACAAACATGTCGCCGGATAGAAGTTGGAGCGTTGAATGAAGTTACCTCTGCAGGGCTCTGCCTGTCCTGTCTGATGCCTTTGTTGTCCAAAGTAGAGGAGGTGTCGTTCACAGACTTATAAGATATCATATCAGGATGCTCTATATCATATATAGCCTTGACTCTGGGAATTGCCGCTAAGTCTCGGTAATCAATGATCTCATTATCTACTTTTGCCTGGGACCAGGACAGGGAGGAGAGAGGGGAGGATGTGGGTGAGGAGAGGGACACAGAGGATAGAAGGAGAGTATGGTTTAGGTCAGGTCAAAGGTCAAAGGTTGTTTATTACATCACTGCATGGAGGAATGAAACTTTAATCCCACAACACCACAATGGTCCAACTTTGGCACGTGAATTTTTTACAGATTAACATGATCATCTGTGGCCTGTTTGTGTTTCACTACATTATTAGGCTTTCAAGTATGAAAAAGGGTCATTGGCTCATATTTTGAGGTGTTTTGGACAAAGTTTATTCCACATGATAAACCAAATGGGTATGGATCATAAAAGACTGAGCAGAGGAAACAAAAGGACGCTGAAAGCACTGGATCAAATGCATTCTGAATTTCCAATGCATTTAAATTGATTAACCAAAAAAATCTAAATTCCTGTTCAATATGTGGTTGATTTTTTTCAATACATATATGAATGACTAAATTGAAAAAGTTTGCAGGATCTTCATCACTCAACCACAATTGAAATCCCATTTTTCTCTCACGAAACAAGATGAAACTAGATCCGACCAGTCAAGGTAAAGCTGACAAAAATACATTTACAGAAAAATGCAATTTTAAGACTCCTTAATGTTTTGTTTAAATGGCTATTTTCCTAAATGTTTGTCTGCAATGACTGTCAAAAAGTAACATCTTGCAAGAGAGACACTTTGTCCATGCGACTCCCCTGTGTAAATAAAGGACACGTTAATCAACCCACGGCCGATTGTGCACCATGGAAGATGCTGAGCGGATTGTTGTCGCCGCAACTTACGCAGATAGTTCGACCAGGACTCCCTGGAGTGCATGAGCCCGGCCGGGAACAGGAGCTCTCAGATGAGGATCTCGTGGGCTAAAGAGGGAAAGAAACGCTGTGTTAGTTTGACTCATAGGAAATCATCAGCTCAGGTGCCAGTAGACAGCCTCCATTATTGTCTCTCATACACACATCTGGATCATCACATCTGGTCTAGCTTCCCTTTGACTAATGTGGGTGAAAGCAGTCACTAGAAATCATAATGCAGAAGTGTCCAGCCTGGCATCATGCGTATTATAATTGGCTTTAGAAAAACCTACAAAAGATGTCAGCCAGACTTGTATAGTTGTATCAATACTTAGATGGTGATCACACAGATGGTGACAGGAAATAACAGCCAAACATGCAGCAGGGTCAACATGAAACTTCACATGATTTTTAAAGGCTTATGTGTAAAAATAATGTAGAGGTGATCTACAAATTTGATGCAAAAATCACAAGAAGAATTGTTGTGTCTTCTTGTATCAGAAGTGATCGTCTTTTTGCTCCCTCGAATTAGCACAAGATCTCATTGGCTGGCCAAAGTGTTCATGTGAAACAAGCCAGTGCGGTTAATCTCAAAGTGTGAGATTACAGCCTGCTCACTCTAACGAAAGCCACCAGTGCAAACCCGCTCGCAAATATTAACCTTCACTTCATGTGGGGGGTAAAAGAAATCAAGACAGGGTGTTTTTGGTCTGCCGACCTGGGAAGGAAGAAAATGTGCAATGAAATGATAGTGTTCAGGTATTTATACATAGGACAAACACTGATATCACACTCACATCCTGCTATTCTCCCACCTTTTATACAACTTTATACTTGCACTATGATACATCTTTTCACTCTACTACATTTGTTTGACAACTTTAGATACAAAAACCATGTATCTCCATATTTAATGATTTTGAATATTTCTGATAAACTGCAGGATTAAGTTCTCTTTAAAGGGTTGAGAAAATTCGGTAACACTTTGTTTGACGCCTATCTCTGTAACGCATTATAAATGTATTTATAATGCGTTATAATGACATTGTAGCACTGTATAACTATAGTTATAAACACTCATAAATGATTATCAATCATCAATCAATCATCAATAATGCTTTATAGCAATAATCATAACACACTATAAAGGATTTTATCATCACTTATAAGGTCAGGTATTATAATACATTATAACTGTTGGCAACTCACTGACAATTCCCACATAGATAATGCATTATACATATATTTATGATATGCTTATAAACGTGTATAACTATTATTATAAACACTCATAAATCATCATAAGGCTTTATAGCAATGAGCATAAGACATTATAGAGCATTTTATAATGGCTTATAAGGTCAAGTATTATAATACTTCATGATTGCTGGTCCCTTGCAATTTTTTGTTGCAAGGATCAAAGGGTAAAAATTCTCCTCCATCTGAAGCTCAACGTTTTGACACCTTCTTGGATTAGTTGGAGAATGCATTATGACACAAACCTTAAAATTTTACTTTGTGGGTGTTGGGAAATTACCAAGAATAGTCACTTGCCTGATAAAAGGTTAAACATATACTGCAGTAAAATACACATGAATATGCATTAATACTGATCCAGAAACATCATATATAAAAGTAAAACACTGACGAGGACTATTTTACTGCACAATGAGTACTTTTACTTTTTTATAATACACGCTTTTACTTAAGTAACCTATTACATGCAGGGGTTTTACTTGGATTAGAATATTTTCCACAATTTGGTATTAGTACTTTTACCGGAGTAGTGAATACTTCATCTACCACTGTTGATATTGTGTCCTGTCACACAGAGATCTTACCCTGTAACTGTCCTCAGTTCTGCTGCTGTCTCTGCAGTCCGGGTGCCAAACTGTTGATCCTGTGAAGCCAGGGACAGGCAACCGCACACATTATGGCAAAAAGAATTACAGCATGTCAATAGAAATATAGTTTACACCGTGAACAGAAACAAGTTTGAACACAGCATTTCGATCCCCTTCATCAAACACTATATGCAAACATCCCAGACTCAATCCCTGCCATCACCACAAGTGCATGTATATTCACAGATACTTTCTCAAACTGACCTTGCAGATACATTTCTTCACCCTCTGTGAACATTTTGTTACATCGGCTGCATCTGGCACACGTGGGATGATAATGTTTGTCCCCTGCCTGTAGCACAAAGTGAGAAAGACGGAAGCATCGAGAGTTCAGCCTTTTTATACAAAGCCAACTTCAAAATATCTCAAGATGTGTTTTAATTGAAATATGGATGGAATTTTTTCGTATTATTAGCACTTTGGAGAAAAAATACTTCTGCAAAAAAAACCATGTTACAAAATGTATTTTAACAACAATTGATGCCAATAAAGATAAAATCAGGAGCTCACACTTCACTGAGAGTTAATGTCTCACCTCGAGAACTTTTCCAGTTATAAACTTCTGACATGCTTCACACTGTACCCCAAACTGAATCTGGTAGTCCCTCTCACAATAGGGAACCCCATCCCTGAAAGATAAGACACTTCATAATAACCAATTTTCATCTGTGTATTAGCTGTTTCTTGTTAAGAAAATTGAGGTGAGGTAGAAAAAGATTGAGAGATTTGCACTTACTTGCTGATATATTCTCCGCTCAGCACTTTCCTGCAGGCTTTACACTTGAAGCAGCCAAGGTGCCACTGGCCCCCCAGAGCTAACAGAGCCTGGCCGTTCTTGATGTCTCTACCACAGCCAGAACAGTCTGAAAACACATATTAAGAACAAACACTGGACATCAATAAAAAAAAATCATATTCATAGTAATTAAACACAAGTTCCTGAACTACCATTCTTCTTCATTATTCCTGCATATACATGTATAAACTGAACATTAAAAGTGAAAGTCTGCCTGACATTACAGAACTATTTGAAAAGCTGTGTTGTTTCCTGTAGATTTTCTCAACAGTCCTACAGAGAGATCCTCTTAATCCAGGGGCTTTGTGAGTCTGGATCCTCTATTGATCCCTCTTCTATGTATAGTTGTTGGGCGAATCAGGTCATGTTGAGGTGGAGAGTTGAGTTCTGTCTCTCTTCGTCCGTACTGAGTCATTGACCTGGCTGGATCCCAGGAGGATGAGCGAATTTGTGAGGTAGTGTTGAGTCAATGTAAGATATCCATTGCACTAGGATAGGAGGTTAGGCAGGATTTGAGGACACTGTTCAGCCTGCATTTCACATCCTTACACCCTTAAATACACACATACAATCAGATGTGTCACCTGCAGAAAATGTAAAGATTCGACCTCCCTATGATGAAGGAAGCCAACAGATGTGGCACTGACCTTGAATGCTTCGTAAGCACAGGATGAACTAAATATACAGGCTGGCATAGGAGCCACAGCTGGCCAATGCTCAATACATAATCCACTGTCTGATTGTGTCTGCATGAGATCAACATCTATTTTAAAGTTTCATTAATACATATTTTTTGATCTGAACGCTGGGATCAAATGTCCTGGCTCAGAGAGTCGATTCTGCACTTACTGCTGGGATAGCTGACGTTTTTGGGAGTAGGAGACACAGGTCGCATGCAGCGCTGACAGAGGCAGTCTTTTCCACTGAAGGTGACACAGTCCCCTGCAGGAAAGGCTTGTCTGGAAAAGAGACAGCACACGATCGTTTGAAAAGAAAACACTTATTCTGCCTCAGAGCGTGTTTGCACAGCTAACCCCCCCCCCCCCACTCCAATTACTTGCAGATGGTGCACACGAAGCAGGCTGGGTGATAGGTCTTCCCCAACACTGTGACCACCTCTCCCTCCACAAACTCCCCACAGTTGCTGCACAGCGTGCCGTGAAGCCTCTGGAAGTCCAGCGGGCAGAGGTAGTCGCCGCTCTTCATGAAGAAGCCGCTCTGAGCCAAGTCACAGCCGCACACTGCACACACACACACACACACACAGGGAGAATGGGTTAATAAGGTTTGATAATGGCAGAAAACATTAAAGCTGCAATTATCAATATTTTTATAGTGTCAGTGGATCAATGGAATATGTGTAATATGAAAGGCTTGTATGAACCCACAGAGGATTATCACCTAACTCTGCAGCTGCACAGGTCCTTTTGGTTTGCTCAGCAGCATTTAGCAGCTGTTCTGTATAGGACAAAGTGGGGCCAGTCTTATAAAGTAATAGTAATAGTAACTGATTGACTAAGGGATGAAGTTAGTCTGTTGAGTGTTGGAGTTTCCCCACTGGCTGTTACTCAGGAATGCATTGATCGTACTCATGCCATAAATTAGGTTTCAACCTAATCTTGTTTTCTGTGGAGCTGGTGAGGCCTGACCACACGTGGTTAAAATCGCTTGTCGTAATTTTAAAAATGTGTTGATATGTGTGTTGTTTTTAGCTTGTTCCTGGCAGCCAAAGATGTTACTCAATGCAGCTTTCACCAAACAAACATACGACAATTTACTAAACTCTGATCACTTATACAACATATTCTGCATTAAATTCTCAGGCTGCTTTCCTGCCTCAGTCAATAGCTCTGCTTGAATCTCTGTTTTACACAAAATATAGCAGTTGCAGTAGCATCATGTTAGTTACCTTAAATTTGTCATTTATAACCTATTGACCTTTAACTCTTTGCCTTTTTGTGCATTAGTTTGTTTATGTCGTCCTGGCATTTAATTTACTGTGTGTGTGAGTGTTTTTATTCTTTGAGCTTTGGGACAAGGCATTTGTAATGTTTTACTATTGTATATGTATCAATCCGATTTTTATTTCTTCAGATGAATTTGCAGTTTACATGGTCACCTTCTCCTTGTCATAGTGGCACATTAAAATCAACTACGTAATCCATCAAAGGGATGACATAAAGGCTATTTGTACCATCTGACCTTATGAGTGTACCAGCGTTCCTGAAGTGTTTATGTGTTCACGTGCATCTGTGTGTGTTTGCTCATCAGCCCAGTGACGAGTTAGTGACAGGGAGACAGTGTTTTTTCTCTCAGCTTGTTTGGAGTCATCTGATACCACTTGATCCATTTCCGTCTGTCCCTCTGAACCTGTCATAACACAATGCACTGACAAGCCAAGGACAGACTGATGCTGCTCTATTCCTGTTCAGCTGTCACTCACTAACAATATAGGGATGGGTTCTATTTTATAAAATACTAATGATACTAAGTCTGAATAAAACATGTGTCCCTGTTTCATATACAAAATCTTTACTTCTAATGTTCACAAATGGATAAGCATACTTACAATTTTCACTGCTTTTCTTTCTGTACCACAAATTTAAATTTACTTCAATAAAATGTTTATGGATCGCTGGAACAAAAAGTTTTAAAAAGTCAAACAAATCTTTGCCATTGCCTTAATTTAATTTAAATTTATTCACATTCAAAGTGAAACGCTCTCAGGCAAACTGTGATTCAGTGAAGCCCACAGACCCCTTCAATCACCCAGGTCTCCCCACTTCTCTGCTCTGAAAGTCTCTTTGTTTCCTCTGCACTGTAAACACCATCACAATGCGATGAAAGGGCACCGGCACGAGAAGCTCGTCACTTTCGATTAGCGGGGACAATGGCCTGCTGAGGAAATATGTTTTCCACGAAACAGAGTAACTCCGGTGAATGACTGTCTGACAAGTCGGGGGCTTCTCACAACAGCCCATTGTGGATGTAGAATATTTTGGAATAAACTGATTTTGAAGTAACAAGCAGGACTAATGAGTAATGAAGGATCAGATTGTGCTTAGTTTAAAACTTGCCAACATACATTTTTTTTAAATCAAATGTTACTTCCATTACTGCTTGTGTGTTGTTGTTAATAGTTAATAAAAGTTGTTAATACATGTTTTAATTTGAGTCAATGAGTTTTGGTTCCTAATTTAAAATCTAACCACAGCATCGGTAGATGAAAGCATTATTAGGCCTCTGATCACAAAGTGTTCAAGACAGCCTTCATCACCACTGCACATGAGGAATTCTGTGCATTGGATTGCTCTCAGGTTTCCCAAATGTCCAAATTTAGACCTGCAGGGAGTCGGCCACCGAGCCTGCCTGATAACATACAAGTGTAGTCTGACTGTGGTGCGATCGCAGGAAACTCCATGAATACATCTGCATCTGCTCAGGTGGACATGTTGGTGGTACTGACCTTTGCAGGTAAAGCACTTTATGTGGAAGTGGTTGGCCTGGACTCGCAGCACCTTGCCCTTGCACGGATCCCCACATCTGAAGCAGCAGACGATCCGTTTGCCCCCCGGAGTGTGGCAGCCATCCTGAGTGTGTAGCACTGCAGGAGAGGGAGGAACAAATGAATCTGTCAGGTCTTGGCAAAGTCATATTCAAATGAATGTTAAACATGGTAAACGTTACTCATGCTAAATGCAGCTGTTAGCATTTTAACATTTGTTAATTAGGAATAAACACAATGTACAGCTGAATGACATTAGTCTTACAGGTACTGGATAAATGAATGTTTACTATATGAAAAGCAAAGGGATCACCAACACTGTTACATGGCATCCTGAGAGGGATATGAATGTCTGTACTAAAGTTTAAGTCAATCCATCCAATAGTTAGTCAAAACTATGAAGGTCAACCTCTTGGTGGCACTAGAGGAAACTTCAGGGGCTCCTCAAAGTCAGTATTAGATGGCATCTATAGGAACAATAAATGAGTATGAGTATATGAAATATGTCATATGAATAAGTGGAAACTTGGACCTCCTGCTGTGCAACAGAAAATGTTTGTAGATCACCAAAGTCATTAAGAATTATCCTCCCGGGACTATGAATGGTTATCCAAAATTTCATGGCAATCCTTACAATAGTTGAGATACTGTGGCAATTGTGCAAGCAGGGCAACGGGTAAGCAGGAGGTAGGATCCAAATGCAGACGCTTGAGGCAGAGCTGGTGTAGTTGAATGATTTTAATCACAAAATCAAACGTTCAAAGGCTTCCAGGATGGTCAGGCAGGCAAGGGCCCAAACAAGAGATGGCAGTCAAACCAATCCAACAGGCAGCAGGCAAGAGTCAAAAGTCTCAATCAAAAAGGCAAGGTATAGGAAAACTAAGCAAAGATCCAAAAACACTCGGAAACAGGTGAAACTTATCAGCAATCACAAAGGCAGGAAGTAAAGCTGACCAACACACCTGAGGACACACTCTTTCAACATAAAACAGGAAATAACTAAATCATGACAGATACTTCAGTTTGGACCAAGGTGGTGGACTGACTGACTCCATGCTGCTGACATGGCTAAAAACATGTTCCTATGGAAACATGACATGGTCAGCTTGTACATATAGTTACACACAAGGGGAGTGTTAATCCAAACTTGGCTGCTTTTAAACATTTTTTTAATTGGAAAAAAAATCCATCAGTAGCACAACTCTCGGAGTAAAGGTCTATCTCATCCATAGAGTAGGTCTATCCTTTTCTGCCTGAGTAGTTCAATACAAAACAATAGTCCTTCAGAATTGCCCTGTCTGTGCTCACATAACTGAATGTAATGTGTAGACACGCTTTGCTTTGGCACAGAAACACACACGTACACAGTCATAGTAATCTGTAGAGCACCTCATAAAGACATGCACTAAATATTCTGCATGTGTGTTGGCACTTGTTGGTCAAATCTTGTCTCATACTGTAGCAATAAAGCTCAACCTTGTCCCGTCTCCTTCTGTCCGTTTCATGCTCGTATGGCAGCAGAAGCAGCGGATGCCTGTACAATCTAATCACGGCCCACTTGAAAGGTCTTGAATGTGATTAGCGGAGGAGAGTGAGGAAAGAATGTGGCACATTGAGAGAGCTCCGTCTCCCAGTGTGTGGAGACACGCAGCATTCGAATCGATAAACAGGCGCTCAAGCTTCATTTTTTCATTTATCATATATGTTTTATACAAATTCACATATTTAACAGCTACACTGGATATACACAATTCATGTAATCTCAGCTGCATTAACATGGACGATTAAACCTATTTGACCCAAACAGAGAGATTTCTCTACGCTCACTGCTGGAAAGGGAAATGTTTTCTCAACTGTTCGGCTAAAAAACTCGCAAATACTGAGAAAATTGAGTCAAGCACCATCGGTATGTGGCCCGAGTCTGCCCCACAACAGGAGAGATTTGTCACCACAGTAACAAGTATGTGGTAACAAACTAGATTAAGGGAGCAGGCCTCCCAAATGTGAAAATAAAGTTTGTTGCAACTGAATGTGATTCAAACCAGCGTGTATAAGACAGTGGGTTGGTCATTATAAACGTCCACTATAAGCCAGATGTTGTAATGCTGACTGTATCAGCCATCATCTTAAAACGTAGTACACATCCTGGAGAAGTGTATTAAAATGTAATAAGTAACACAAAACAGTTGTGATCACAAATTTTACTTTTCATGGAAGCCAAAAAAGAAGTTTTCTTCATACGATGAGAGACAGTCATCCATTGTAAATTATTTTAGCCAGTAGAAGAGCAGTAGCAGGATATTGTGTGATTGTTATTGCTTATAATCAAATGTAAGAAAAAAAAAATCTTGTGAAAATAAGTGTTACTTCTGCCAAACTTGTCAAAACCCTAGTGGAAATATAACAATGACTGAAAACCAAACTGGCCTCTGATATTTGTTCAAATTACTGCTACAGCTTTATTGTAAATTGAATTATGTTCAGTACGTATGTGACATCATCCTGTATATATGCTTTTAGTTTAGGCTCTTGTGCAAATGGTAAAACTGATGCATGGAAATATTCATCCAGAATATCATCAACTCTTTCTTGATCTCTCCCAGAATGCGAAGCTGATATGGTGTCAAGTATTAGCGAATGATAGATTTAGAAAGACGGCAAATGGAGAGAAACCTGAGACGGACAGCTAATCACACAACCCACTATCTCCAGCTATGAAAACCTGCTTTGTCTGTGTGTGTGTGTGTGTGTGTGTGTGTGTAAGGAGTGAGGCAGTGTCTATTTTAAGAATCCAGACTTTCTGATCTTGAAGTAGTTGCACAACTGATGCGAAGAAACAAACCAAAGAAATGCATACTTTATATTCTAGGAAGATGAATTTAATCAGTATCATATAGTACGACATCATATAATTAGCTTATATATCAATAATCACCTTTTTAATTGTGTTTTCTGGATGTTGATGATAACTGGATGTTGTCATTGTTATTAATGTTATGAATGGATAAATTTGTTAGCTCTCAAGCAACTGTCATGATAAAGAAGAAGAAGGAAAAGATTGAGATATTTCAGATTTAGAGCTTTAAGCTGCCTTGAATATTATTGGGTACAAAGACGACGTCATGCACCTGCAGGAACATTCAGTTCAGTTTTCGTTCACTAAAAATGATCCTGCCCAGCTTCACATTCCTATTTGGAAACCACTTAATCGTATATGCTTTGATACTTAAAAATGTTTAACAACTAAGATGTAGTGTAACATAATAAACTGCTTCCAATCAGTATCAGTGAAGGATTTTCTGGAGTTTCTTCAGAACATGTCTTTTCTCTCACTTCCCTTTTACCTTCCACTTGTTTTGTGAAATAAGTGTGTTTGCCACAACTTTACTCTGACAGCAGTTTACTCACAATAGACTGAATCTGTTCCCTGTGGCTGCAAAATGAGAATAATCAGGGCCAAACACTGCTTAATTGTGAGGTATTGCTAAGATCACATGCTGGTCTTACCTAACCATGATGCTCTGCTGTAACAGCTGTGCTTGCACTTTTCCCCACTTGGCAACCACAGTTTTTATCTACAAATTCACTTTCTAGATTAGGAAACTGAATCTTAATCATTCAAAAAACATTTTTAAAAGTATAGCATAAATTAATGTCTTTTTTTTTCAGAATTCACATACCAGTGCTTTCACATAGTTCAATACTAACCAATGCAAACCCCATTATGAATAACATACAGGTTAAATAAGATAAATATAATGTTTAACACAAGAAAATTATAACACTACTCTCAGGGGGAAGGTAAGACAAAGTTAAAGTTTGACGATGAAGTTTTGTATTTAAAACAAATCAAATGTCACCTCAAATGCTCAGTGCAAAAAAGTGCAAGCTCAAACACAAAAGACAATTTTAAAAACACAGGAAGTAATAAAGTTAGTATGAGAATGTGTCACATTGATATGATTCATTTTCTTGAACAAATGCAACTGGCTGAACTTACTTGAGAAGAACTTGACTTAAAGTTTCTAACAAATTAAAAGTACGTAAAGACAAACATAAAGCAATATACAAAACACACTCATACACAACACACACACACACACACACACACACACACACACACACACACACACACACAGTGATAAAAATGTCTACCTTTCTCTTTCATGACAGCTGGTTTGTGCACGTCTGTGGGAGCGCTCACTGCAGAGTGAGGTGAGGAACTAACGGGACTGCTGGTCCCAGGGAAAAGGGGGTGGTCCAACACACAGAGGGCAGGAGTGTGTTCACGTGGGTGTGTGTCCATGTGTGTGTGTGTGTGTTCACAAACAAAGAGGACAGTAGGAGTGGCATTAAATGCTGAACCATAACCTCAACTATGCTGAATATTTGAATCTGCAGTTTGGACATGCATTGCTGAAATGTGCTTCTTTACCTAAAATGTAATGTAGATATCATGCATCATATTTTGATTTTTTTTTTGTAGGTGAATCACACTAACTTGTCATGTTTCATCAGTTATAAATTCCTTCATATATGGAGGTGACATCCACCTACAATAACCTGCTGCATCACCGATGATGCTTTTAAAAGTACTGGACAGAGATTTGCTGTCTTCCTTTGCAGAAAATTGTCATAATATTTGTGGTGGGACTGTTGCTCAGTACAGATGACTCACTGATTATATTACCGGCTGCTGATATTTATGGCTTTCAAAAACTTGGCTTTTTTGAACCAGCAAACCGGAAATGAGTTGTCTCCTAATATGCATAAGTTTCCTTAGTCTGCATAGTTTTTAGTTGTCAATAAGTTTTGATCTCATTAAACCTTATAAATGGGGCACAATGTCGCTCGAAAGCATGAGTAAAAGTGACGGCTTATAATGAAAAAGAGAGAAATGGTGTGTCTGCCAAATACATTCTGAACTTTGATTTAACAGAGGCTAATTGGAATCGGAAGTTGAGACAATGATGAGTTAGATCGTCAGGATGGTGACCAGCACACATAATATTATATCGATATAATATTATGCTTCATCTGATAGTTTGATTTCTCGTTACTACATAAAAATGAATTAAAATGGAAATAAAGCAGAGACTTCATCATAACACAGAAATAAACGTAACAGTAATTCAAACAGTATGATTAATCTTTTTTTCGCTGGAATGAAAGACACATGCAGTTTGAATCTAATCATCATTCAGCTTGTTGTAAATCAATAGGTTTCAATAGCAACTGATCACCTAAAAGATGTCAACCACATAAGGAGGTCATCATTACCTGACATCTCTGCAGGTATGCTGGCCAGCTTCTCACACAGGATGTAGTCGTTGGGGTTGAGGAAGGGCAGCTGCTCCATCATGGACTGTTTGGGAATGAGGTAGAGAACCTCTGCGATTTCACCGTCTTCAATAATCGACATGCGCCTGACAGAGTTCTTCCTCTTGACCCGGTCCAGGACGACCATCTCGTTGCCGTGGCTGGAGCCGCAGATCCTGCCCAGGCTGCTGAGGTTGAGGAGGCCCGACATGCTCATGCTGTCGAGGCCTTCAGCCAAACAGTTGAGGCTGCAGACGGACTCCAAGTG
Source organism: Centropyge bicolor (assembly GCA_037975185.1). NCBI lineage: Eukaryota > Metazoa > Chordata > Actinopteri > Pomacanthidae > Centropyge > Centropyge bicolor. The sequence continues at coordinate 816,094 of JBBMOC010000024.1, read as the reverse complement.
AGAAACCATAAAGCAAACGTCGAGATGTGAAAGCCCTCTGTTGAATGTCAGGTATTAAGTTGCTCTCTAAGACTTTGTGACTGACTCAGCGTGTGTGTGTATGTGTGTGTGTGTGTTGTCAGTCAGGCAGTCAAAGACTAACCCCTGCCACATAAGAAGATTAAGTAAGGTATATTTTTAGGGTTTATCTTCATGGCAAACAGAGGATGGGAGCTCAAGGAAGTCTCTATTGGTCTTCCCCCCACTCCAGTGACACTCACACGAGATTCATCCTTCTAGTAATCTAGTGATTGGGACCCTTTTTTCAGAAGATTATGAACTAGTTATGTATGTAGTTATTTAAATCTGCAGTAAATGTCCACCATGTCTGTACAAATCAGGCATTTTCTTTCTGATCTTTGCTTGGATTATGACCAGATGAACACAAAAGAATTAATTTTCGAGGACCTTTCATAACCTCCCACCTGTTCATGTCATTGTTTTTTTCCCCTCCCTCAGTAATCTACCATGTTACGCAGCATGAACTGCAGTCTTTTGAATGCTGAGCTTTGAAACAGGGAACTCTCCGCATTTAACCTGGCACAGAGTCAGGGACAAGAGGTTGGCACCCCCGAATCTGTATCCTCAGAGTAATCGTTGTACTGAAGTATTTGAGGACTGCAGCATTATTCAAGGTCGGACGAGTCATTCTGGATCTGTTTCAGTGCTAAAGCAGTAGATTGAAAGCACAAGATCAATCTTGTCAACATCGATCATGAAGTGAGCACTTTTCAGATTTTCACCTGTAAGAAGCGACAAATAAAACTTTAGCTCGACTCACCTACATTAAATGGTGTGGATGAGAATGTATTCTTGCATTTTACTAATTAGCAGCTGATGTGTTTTATTTAAATTTCAAATATTTTATACAATATAGCAGTCATGCTAAAATGACTAAAGCTGTGATATAAAGTTGCACAAATGATACAAAAAAGAATGTGTACAGGAAGTTGTACACTTCATTACTTTACAAGTCACAAATGTGATGTGTCATATTACAGAGGAATAAAGGTATTAGAGTATAATAAGTATATACATGTACCTACTTATACTCACATGTGCTGCTGCCATATCTGTCTGTAGCTATTTATTCAAACAGTTGTTGACAATTTGATGGATGTGATTTGAAGTACTGTTATCATCTCCACCAAAATACCCACACACTCACCTTTACAAAGGTTTCTGATATTTAAGAATTTAGTTCAAGAATTCAAGTAACTAAAATAGAAGTTTGAATATGGGGAAAACCCTGAAGAGCTGAAGTAAAAGCCATTGAGACAAACACACAAATGTGGAGTCTTCACAATCCCATACTTCATGCATAAACTGCAGTTTATCCACTACAAACACATGTGTGAACAGCTCCACCTACTGGCAGATTTGTGCTTAAACTGCTGTGCTGGGCAGTAAAGATCACACCGTCAATCTGGTGAACAGCATTTAATTTTTGCTGTTTTGGCAATGTAAAAAAAAAAATTCCCTTTGTCAAGTACTGAGTAAAATCTCTAGCAGATAAGAGGTACAAATATTTGACTGTTTCATTAGAAAGAAAAACCATAAAAAACAGACATGACATTTTTGTGACATGCTATGATATAATGATATTAAAATTATTGAGTGACCTCAGTAAGCTTCACACAGTCACTACAGTTGACATGTGAGTATCGATATGGTTGATAAAATGTGTTTTGGCTAAGATAAACTAAAAACAAAATTCAGGAAAGTTGAAGAGATAGATTGATTTTACTACTACTGTTACTGTTACTGTTGAACACAGATTTACCCTGGTTCATTAAACTGCTCAATTATTTGCTGTAGCAACTGCAGACAAATGTGGTTTCAATGAGGTGTGCAATATACCAAGTTCAATTTGAATACTGGGACACATAAAAACACATATAAAAAGAGAGGAGAAATATTCAAACTGGAGGAAACAAAACTTAGGAGTTGATAGAACGAGATCTGACTGTCTCGTCCTCCTCATCCTCATTTTGCTCTTCCTCTCCCTGGTTGAGCGGCTCTCTGTCTGAGTCTCTCTCTGCCCGCTCTGACCTCTTGGTAGTCTTGTTCAGGGTCCCGCCCTGTAGAGAAACAAATATTACATGAACACACTGTGGGAACAGCACATACATAAAATGGTATACAGCCAATCTGTGGGACGTCTGACCTGTCTGTGGTCGACAATGTTGAGCAGCACTGACGTAACGATGCAGCTTATGGTGTTGGCCAACATGAAGATCATCATCCTCTGCCAACGCCACAATGGGATTTTAGTTTCACTGGTCAGGAAATGGAAAAAACAGGGAAGGTCAGTCAAAATCATACAGCATGTAGCATTGGCGTACTGCAATGTGATCCTGGTCTGAAGTGCTTCCTACCTAGACTTGGTGCCCAAAATCTGCCCAACAACCAGATTGGACACCCCAATCCCAACCATCTGTATGGAAGTGGCCAGACCCATGGCTGTTCCCAGAGTCGCCTGAGGTACCACGAGGGGAATGGATGGCCACATGCTCGCCTGGAATACAGCATAGATGGTTTTAGAATAACTAGATTGACACTACCTCTTCCTAAACAAGACACACACAGAGACTCATTAGCAATCTAGTTTTGAATTCAGAACATTAAAATCATCATTAGAAAATATTAGATTATTAAACTGAGGAAGAATAAGACTATTATCAAATATAAACTCATCATAACTGGGACAATAACAATGAACCTAAAGTGTCTATTGACTACAGCCAATAAAAAAATGTTTGAAAAAAAAAAGGAACTAAACTCACGGCAGCAAAGGAGTAAGTGACTCCCAGCCATATGGTGGAGACGAGAGGAGGGACAAAGGTAAAGGCCAGGAGTCCAAACACAGGCAGTGTGAGGACAGCGCAGGCCACTGCGAAAACGCCCCGCAGACCCACATAATCCTGGAGCGAACAAAAGAGAACGTCACATGTCACACACACCAAACACCTTATGATTTTATATAGGTCCATACGACAGGCTTTTGAACAGGTTTAGGTTACAGATACTTACTATGAGAATGCCCACGCTGGCTGAGAGGACCAGTGAACTGTCATAAACTGCTCCGGCAATATAGGCTGCCTCCTTCTGACTGTAGCCGCTGTACTTATCCTGAATGAACTTACTGGACAGGAAAAACAGAGAATGAGAATGTTAAAATCAAATGATTACTTTAAGTGATTATGCACCACAAGGGACCCCAAGGATTTTAATTCTTTACAAAAAGTCTGTCCCCATAGGTCTGAAATGCTGTCCATTAGTCAAAGATTAATATTCAATTTTGATCCTAAAAATAAGACTCTATATTGCTCATCCATTTCAAACCTGAGAAAAATGCATATATTGTGTGTTGACAGCTCTACCTAGCATCTGCGATGAACGGGAAGATGCCGTTGTAGAAGAACATGATGGTAAGAACCAGCAGCCAGTATCTTAGCGACAGGAGCTTCACATCCTGAATCCTCTGCACACACGCACACACACACACAGACAGATAATTTAGTCCACACAATAACTTCAGAGCACAGACTACCAAAGAAAGAACAGGTCAGATACTGCTCATACCACTTTGCGGGACTCCTCTTGGATGGCACCATCAAGACCCAGCTGCCTCATCCCGATCTTATCCAGGGTACTGACTACTATGGCAGATACAAAGCCCAGTACACACAGCAGTGCACCTAGAAAACAAAGCATCATGTAAGCACCATGTAGCATGAAGAAGTGAAACTCTTCTTTTTGTCATTAGATAACATTTTGCCATAATTCACTCATGCCATAAACCTACCACCCCAGAGTGTCCACTCTATGCCATATTTTTCTTCAAACTTCTGGGTGAGAAAGAAGTTCAGGACTGAACCCAGGCGAGAGAAAGCCAGGGTCAGACCAAAAGCCAAGGCCAGCTCCTTCCCTTTGAACCAGAAGGCCGTGATGCGGTTCTGAACAACTAAACAGAACACAAACGAGAGAGCGGTTTAGAGAGACCCCTCTGGCTGGCCATTGCAAAGTGTATGTGGATGACTATTGTGAGGTGGCCTTACTGGTCAGAGATCCATTTCCTGATCCAAACAGGAGTCGGCCTGTCAGCATAAGCGGCAGCAGATAGGGACTTCCTTTGAAGTGGGAACCCAGCGCAAAGAGCGATGAGCCCAAGACACACAGAAAAGAGAACAGGAACACTCCAACTGCAGAGAGGGGGAAAGGGGAATCAATTTAAAGAGTTGACATAAATCAGTTGTTTGGTTAAAAACATTTGGAGATAAGATATAGGTAGACTTACAGCGGTTTCCTAATTTGTCAATCAGGAACCCAGCCATGACTACCACTACTGCATTCCTGTTGACAACGGAGAACAACAACAACAACTGCAGCTGCTTTCTGATAAAGCCATTTATCAGTATATTACAGCATAGTCAATGTGTGTGTGTGTGTACTTACGTCCAAGCATAGATGGCATAAAGAAGATTGTACTGCTGTGGGCTCATCCCCAATCCTACCACACAGTCCACTGTCCCATTGATTACTGTTGCATTGGGACATGTCAGGTTCTGTCAGATGAGAAGAAGCAAGTGATTATCTAACTATCCAAAAGCTGACCACAGACTAAGGAATTGTGACATCAAACTACAACGGTCATGTTGAGTTAATGTGGAGAAATCGTTACTGACAGCATCTTTAAGCAGGTATGCCCTCCTGCTACATTGTACTTACCCCTTGGAACTGATCCTGCAAAACACTGGGGATGTCAAAGCAGAAGTATGAGCCGAACGTCAGCAGACAGTTGAAGAACAGCACCACAAAGCGGTAATAAGCTGTAAAAAACAACAAAGATTGGATCATTAGTTTTTCCTGGCTATTTCACTTTCTCACTTCACTATGAAAGCCAGTCTAAAACATGGACAGGAAGAGATAGCAACACCACCGAACACTTATAATTTCACATGTAGCAATATCAGCAAGATGGTTTATAGTTTAATTAAAACTTAAACTGAATGTGTTTAAACATTAAAATATGCAAGTACTCTGATAGAAAACCTTATACTCCCATGTCACCAATTCATTATTGGCTTTAACACAGTGCTTTTGATAAATTCACAATAAAGCTCCAGACATGCTAAAAAGGTAAGGTCAAAAAGGCAAAATATTTAGGTGGTGTAGTAATAAGAAAAAACAGCAGTAGAAGAAGTACTCAGATCTTTTACTTAAATTGCAATACTACAGAAATAGAAGAAATACCTGCCATGCATTTAAATTCTGACTTATCAAAAGTAAAAGTTCTCACTATGCAGACTCATTCCAGAATCATATATATCACAAGATTATAATTAGTGTGTAATATAATGTACGCTATAAAGTTGCAGCTGGTAAAGGTGGTGCTAATTTAATCTACTTTGTATATAGCTTGATCCATTATAATAGATCATAATTCATTAGGTGATTTATATTTCCATTTAATGATCAGGATCAACAAAATAACTAATAATTTGTCAAATAAATGTAATGGAGTAAAAAGTACAATACTGGCTTTCAAAATGTAGTGGAACAGAAGCATAAAGTACCATAAAATGGAAATACTCAAGTAAAGTATTGGTACCTCAAAATGATACTTGAGCACAGTACATTTCACAACTAAGGAAAACACATTATTAAGTGGAGGACTTTTGTGTTTACTTCACTGGAAAAACAAGCTGTGGGAAAAATGAAGCTACTTGCATGTATGATTGCAGGTTTAGTGAATTTTTCATAACCCATTCAACAAACCATTATTGCTTAACTCAAGGTTTTGGCAACTTCCCATTCGGTCACATGAACCTTTCTAACGACACTTGAATCATAAAACGCTGACTTGGTCGCTCAGTGACCCAGATTTTTAGGGAACAATGTTGAGGTGTTAGAAGGCTATGTTAATTTTGTGAAGCAACTTATAAATAAAACTAGGAGATGTAACGTTACCTTTCTCCGCCGGTTGCGTCATGGTGAGAAAAAAGGACAGTGGCTATAAAAGAGAACCTGTAATTCACATCCTTCAGTGTTGTTTACATGAAAAAGCTAATGTAGCAGCGTTAGCATGCTGCGCTACAACTCTACAACTCTCTCGCTGCTGCTGCCCGCGCTCCGAGGATCTTTAAACTACATGGATCGATCTGATGGTGCGTCATGACGTTGCGGTGAGTTTGGAAATCTGCGCACGTAGCGACGCAGGTGCCGCCCTGACTGCCATGGAGTTTTTTGACCCAGAAAACTTTATTGATGAACATTTCTCGATTTTGACAAATTCTCGATAGAGCAAAGTTTTCTTTCCTGTTAAATCATAAAATGCATAATGAATACATCTTAGAGTTTTATAATATTCAAATTTCATAAATATTTAACAGAAGGATTTAATTATGTGGGTATTGTTAATTTGTTCTGACCGACATCAATTAAGTAACAGTTAATTAAGGATCCATTTGTGTTCAGATTAATAGAGTAATCAGAACATTTTTAGATTGCCAAATCCATTATCATGTTACAAAAACGGCCAACCAAAAGCATAATTTGCTAATATAGGTCACAACTGCATAATTTGCAAATTCAGATTTTTAGAATAAACAATCTAATAGCACATGACCAGGCTACAGCAACACCTGTACTTTTAGATTTATAGTATATTATCCCATCCCACTCATTTAACCAGTGTTTTAACAGTGTGTCCTTATTTAATCCTTTAAAGCCAGGAGATGTGTTGGCCACAGACTGTGGTGTTGGCTGGCCTGTAGTCCACCTGCTCACAGGTGCTGTGTCTCCCTCTGCCTTCTGCTGTCCTAATTAACAGAGGTAGAAGAAATACTCTTTGAGGTAAAATTACTTCATGCAGAATGGCCCATTTAATAATAATAATAATAATAATAATAATAATAATAATAATAATAATAATAATAATAAAGATGGATTATAATCAGTGATGCATTCATTTGTAAGCATCACTAATGTTGCAGCTGGTAAAGATTGGCCAAATTGTCTATTTACTAATTATAATAATGTATTAGTAAATTCATATTTTGTATTCATAATCTCAATCTGCAAAATATCTAATGTTGTCACATGAACATTAGATATTGATTAGATATACCCCCCAGAAAAGTCTGTTTTCTTCGTGAGGGCAAACTGGAATTTGCCGCGCCTTTTTGTCCCTCAGCGGACACCGTTGATTCAAACGTCGCTGTTCCACTTTAGAGTCTTGAGAGCGGCTTGTGTTTGTTTATGTGATGCGTTCAAAGTGTTTTGGAGGATCTTGTTTACGTCTTGATTAACATGAGATGTCTGCGCAGCGCAGAGCTAAAACGTGGGAAATATCTGAATCTGAAGGAAGCGACGCAGAGACCAAACCGGATGTAAACAATGATCAAACAGTAACAATAACAGTCAGCACAGACTCACTGGATCAGAGCTCGGACCTCAAGTCCAACATCCTCCCATCGTTTGCTGCACAGACCGAGTCCAGTCTTGCTCCTGCTCCGTCCCCTCAGAGACGACATGGACGAGGGAGTCCTGCAAGAAGACGGAGGAACAAGGAGGAGATGGAAGCGGACAGACAGGCAGCCAGGGAGAGGAGGGAGGAGAGAGAGAGACAGAGAGCTGCCAGGGCCAAGGAGAAGGAGCAGAGGAGGCAGGAGCAGCAGAGGAGGAGAGAGGAAGCGGACAACCTGAAGAGACTGAGGCCAGAGAACTGCATCAGGTCTCTGACGGTCTGCATAGATCCAGGTACACAGGAGCTACATGATGCGTTCATTTGCTGTAGGAAATATTTTAACCACCAGCGAGAAAAGCAAAAAATATTATATAAATAGGTATTTTAATGTTAAACACAATCTAGTATGTTTCCACTGTTTCTGAATTTTAAATGTATTGAGGAAAACTATTCTTGTTTTAATTTTATATCCTGAGTCAATAAAGTCCATTTTCTTCATGCATTTCTATAGTTGATATAACAAACATCCATGTTCTCACTTAATAGATAAGATTAGACAAACCTTTATTCATCCCACAGTGGGGAAATTCATATATCACAGCTGCAAAGGGCAGCAGTTAAATAGTAAAAAGAACAAATTACAGGCTAAAAAAGGAAGAAGGTATTAACAAAAAGGCATCATCTGGCCAGGTTATGATTTCCACAACAAGGCTGCATAACTTTGTTTAGATAAGCCTGTGTGTTCTTTACTCCAGCTCTTCTGCAACAGGATGGCTCAGACATCTTGCTGGACACCCTGGCTGCCTTGGAGTGGAGGTTTAGCATAGAGAGCCAGCAGCTTCAACACAGCATCACCTGGACCAGAGATTTACCTCAGGTAGACACCTCCAGCTTCTCCCAACATAATTTCTGTGCATGTCGCTCCTACACCTACAGCTTCTGGTGGGTGCACACCTAGTAATCCACATCTGCATGTTTGTTAGTTAATAGTTAATGCTTGGACTCTTTCTTCACATGTGTAGAATATGTCCTTCAGGACCCTGTGATGTGCATTTGAAGTAACTGTGATATTTTAGGTGCATTACATTTATTAATTTGTGTTTAGCAGGGAGATGATGAAAATGGCTCTGTGGAGGAGGAGCAAGTGGTTCTGGTGCTGGACCTGACTGACTTCATGGATGTGGTGATCTCTGTGAAGACAGTAAGTACTTTTTTAAAGCTGTAATAAATGAACTTTAATGGCAGCCTACATGATGGACTTTTTGGAGACTTGTTATTTTGTCGTCCCTGCAGATGCTGGACAGTGAAGAGGAGGCAGGGGAGGGGACTTTCCTCACTCCTCTTTTGGAGTGTCTTAACCGAGATGCGAAGAAGTTGGTCACACTGTTAGTGAGAGACTCTCAGCCAGGTTACAGGTTAGTTTATGTGTCTGCGATTGTGGTCTCTGATTGATAAACACTTAAAACCAGAGTTACTTTCTGATTTATTAACTTTATTAATCTCTGGAAAACTTATTCTGTCTTGGCTGACCTGACTTATCGGTTTAACTTACTAACAGGACAAATGCTTGTGATATGCACTTGCTATATGAGACATTACAATCCAAACTGGGGATGGAGGATCTGGACATCGAGGAGGTCAGTTTACTTTGAATCTCCTCTGTTGTCGTGAGACTAGTTGTACAGTGAGGATTCGTTAATCTTACATACTCTGATGATGACGGGTTTGTTTGTCTCTTTTTCTCTCCAGGTTCTTGTTCACCTCCAGCTCTGCAAAAACATCTCACTAGTCTTTCTGGACGGCTGGCAGGAGGTCACTAACCATGTGTGTGCTGTCACCAAGGCCTTATCCAAGCGCCCTTTCAAGTATGCAGCCACTCAAGTCATTGTCACATTAACACACAAGGAACATTTCCACCAAATGTTACCTGTTTTTCTTCCATTGATGTGGTGATATTGAATATCATGTCATCAATACAATCGCGTTAAGACCCGACTAATCTTACCTCACTCATATGATGTCCTTCCATGTCCTTCCAGATTGTTGACAGAGCGAGCAGAGCTGCCCTTCTGCATGGATGGTTCGTGGGCCAGCGGGGTTCGGGTGGAGAAGGATGGCTCGGGGCTGATCCAGGTTTGGAGCAGGCAGATCCAACAGCTGAACAGAGTTAGCCCTGCCGTGGCCTCCGCCGTGACCGCGGCCTACCCGTCTCCTCAGCTGCTGCTGCAGGTAGACCTGAGTGCACTTCAGTACAATCCAGTAGAGCTCAGTGTACAGGGGATGGTACCAACACTAGACTGTGACCACCCACTATATGCAACCTATGCTTTATTGATAAATCGTTGCTTTGAAAACACATCTAAAAACCTTTCAGGAGTTATAAAACTCTTGTTTGTTCTTTCGCTTGATGAATGTATATTTTGTGTATTTAGGAAGTCTGGATTGTTCTTAAATCATACATATGAATACATAAAAGCACAAACCATGTGTAAGGAGATTATTTCATTGTTTTTTAGGCGTACCAGAGCCTGGGGTCAGAGGAGGACAGAAAGAGGCTGCTGGCTGGTCTCTTAGTGAAGAGTGAAGATAAAGAGAGGCGATTAGGCCCTGAGATATCGGCCAGAGTTTACCGCTGCTTCACGGCCCAGAACCCCCACCTGGTCCTGGACTAATATGTGCACTTGAGAACTAGATGGATGAATGTCAGCGAGGAATAATCTGGTTTCTAATGATGTGTCCGTCACCACTTGGCTGCTAGTTTGGTAGTGTTGATGTTTACAATCTAAAAATATGCCTTCGATATCATGTTAGCCTTCCAGTAAAACACTATTTATATACCTCTGAACTTCATCAGATTAAAGGAATAGAACATGTTTTGCAGAATAAAGAATTATAGGATGTGCATGATTTAAATCAGTTTAGCATGTATAAATACGAGATGTATTGTAAGAGGGGCTTCTGTAACCTACATGTGTTTTGTTTGTGTATGACATAAGACTATAAAAATAAGCTGCAACATAATGTTTCATTTTTTGTTTTAATTTAGAGAATTTCCTGAGTAAGAAAGTTCATAAACAAAGTAGAACTGCAAATAGAAAAAATCCTCTTGTAATCAAGAACACAACTGTTGATATTCAAGCCAAAATGCTGATTATAAAACACATGTTTTACTGTACAAAAAGTCATTTCCACAGTATCAAAAAGCAACTCCATCTCCCCCTGGAGTCTATCCCTGAGTATAACAAGCATACACAAAATTTCAGTGTATATTATTTTTTGTCAGAGTCTAATCTGGCAAACCTTCCAAAGACAGTGACTGGCATAATTTAAAAAATGAGACACAAAAATCTGAGCAGTATAAATGGCTCTCATTAGGCCTGTGATAGAAACTGGCTAAAATGAGAATGACCTGGGTGTCACTCTAATATCTCACTGTCATTAAAGGTCTCACTCACTACATACTCACTCCCTTCTCCTCATTCATTGACAAAGTTGTTTAAATGTCATGACCTTGCTTAATAAAAAAAGAGAAGCAACAGTCCACTTAAAATGCTCATTAAGAAATATTGGCTAAACAACAAGATTGCTCTTATCTCCGTGAATCCCAGCAGGAGATTTTGATGGCAAAGGTAGAACAGCTGTGTGCTAAACACTTACATTTCCATTTTTACTGCTAAGTCATGTCCAACGGCATCTTTTGCATTGGTAATCCTCTGGCTCGGAGCAGCAGCTGTCGTAGTCGCTGCTGGGAGGAGTCGGAGGGCAGTGGCAAGTACAAGGTTGAGTTTGAAGTGATATTTGACAGGGGCACTGGTAAGGGGCTATGTCAGGAAGTGGACTGGTGCAAGGGCTCGGGGAGGCGCAGGCACTCAGGGTGGATGCCGGGCTCGGGACGGGGCTGGGGCTGCGGCTGGGAGGCAGGCTCATCTCCTCCTGGAAATCCTCGTGCGAGTCCCTTTGCTGCTCCGAGTCTTCGGGGCCGCTGCTGAGGGTGAAGACCCAGCCCAGCTGTGTGTGGAGGAGGGTGCGCAGACCTGGGGGCAGCTCCACGGCATTGAGCACGTCTGGGCAGCAGGGCAACATTTGGCGGAGCTGGGCACAGCAAAGGTACTGCAGGGTGGTGGGTGTGTAGCAGGCACGGATCACCTTCATACTGCTTTTGGCTGCTGTGGAGCACACCATGGGGTAGAACTTCTTGTTCTGCAGTCTAGTGGTGGCAACACCTGTTTTAGCAAAATGAAAACACCTTAGGATTAAGACCCACCAGCAGTCATTACTAAGATGCTGTTTTATTGTGTTTTATATGTCCAACAAGACCTGCTAGAGCTATAGAGGAACACACCTATGCAGTGGCGATTCTTGTAGAACGTCAGGGTGCCGTGCCAGGTGTCCAGGTGCACTCCTATGATGGAGCCTTGGCCAAACCGAGAGGAGAACTTCACTTTGTCCCCTTTGTGCTGGAGGTGACCTGAACAGAAAGAGATAATAATCAACATTTTTCTTTTCTTGAATTAGTGATTATCATGGTCATCATGGTATCTATCTATCTATCTATCTATCTATCTATCTATCTATCTATCTATCCATCTGCATTTTACTGTTCTAACTGGTTGAGATGGAGCTAGTTTCAACTACTTTATACACAGTTCATTTGCTTAGTCCTTTAGTCCAGTGGAATCTAGTGTTGGGCTTCCTGCTAAGTTAAATCGGAGGGGTCCTGAGATGATTAATAAGAAGGAAAAAGGGCCTCAAAATGTTATTTTAATGAAACCATCTGAGGACTTTAAAATGTTTTATGTAAACTTTCACTCTGAAAAGTAACTTCATCTGTCTAATAAATGAGTAATGAAATAAAAAGGTCTTCCCTAAATTCCCTTCTTAAATGTAGAGTAGATGTACAAAGTTCTATATAAAGGATATACTCAAGTAAAGAACCTCAAAACTGTACTCACTTACTGTACAGTATTTGAGTGAGTGTACTTTTCACCACTGGTCGAAATCCTCCATCCAGTTTGACAGACTTCTGTAATAATTCACTGTAGATTTTAATTTCCGTATTCTGACCCTCTAACCTGTGTAGGAGAGCCCCCAGCTGTCTTCATCGTGGCCCAGCAGGCTGCCAAAGCTGTATTTAAACTTCTCCAAGTTCACCTCCGAAGTTCCAATTCCCACCATCTAAACCAATGAAAACAGTGTTCATTAGACCAAACACAGACTTAGAAACTTTTTCACTTGCATTAGGCGACGTATTACCAACCATATCTGTTCCATAGACAGGAGAGGTCATCTTGACTTCCCAGAAGTGCTGGCCGTCTGCCAGCTCCTTGGTGCCGCGGATGGCAGCTGTGCCACAGCTGTAGTCCGAGTGAAAGCTCACCTTCCTGTTGTCACAGCTGAGGAAAGCTCCGGATGATTTGAAGCAATCATCCCACTCCCAGTCAAAACCTGAGAATGAGAACACACAAATAGTTATATTAGCTGGATAGTTATGATTTCACACTCACTTTTCCATTCGTATTCATGCTACTGACATGGCACCAGTGGTGGTAATGTCTGTCAGTCAATCCACCACCGTGGTCCAAAGTGAAATATCTAACAACTATTGGAAGGATTGCCATGAGGTAAAGAAATTTATGCCCCCCAGAGGATGGATCCTAATAACTTCAGAAGCAAGAGCAAGACAGAAAATGTGTGTTTTGGATGGAGGTTTTTCTTCTAGTTCCATATCTGTGCACAGATCTGGTTTACTGAATTTGAACAGGACATTTCTCAATATGTAATTATAAGCTGACAAGCCAATTATAGTATGTGCTATAATATAATATAATGTGTTACATTAGTGTGCCCATCTTCAACACTACACTTGTGCCACTTTACTGAATTCAACAGCCTTTGCTCACCCTGATCCTCCTCCCCACACAGGCAGTCACTGGAGACGCCGAAGCCCGGGCTGAGCTCCTCCTGTCGGTCACACTGGCAGAAAGACTCCCCTATCACTGGCACCGTGCTGGGCAAGGCCACCACCTCAGGTACGGCCTGAGAACTCGGCAGGTAATCCTCCTCTGACTCTAGGTCGCTGATCTGGTTGACACAAACAGCATCTTGTAAGTCCATAGATGTGGCCATGGTCCAGGGATGTTGGCTCGGTAGCAGGGAAGGGAATTAGATCCAGTGGAGGGAGGATTGTACTCAGCGTTTTCTCAGTTCTACTGGCAGCCACAATGCCTTTTTCTGAAATTTAAAAGCGTGCTAGGTTGCCAAGCCTGGATGGAAAAAATCTTGCTATCTTGCACTGGACAATTCAAAGAGCCAAATGAGAGCCATATGTCATGTTTCAAAGACTTTACAAGATAGCCTTTTCCCTAAAAGTGGTTCACAGTTCCTATTGGTGAGAGAAGTCATGTGTGCTCATAAGTAAAATTAGACCCCTTCCAAAAATACTGAGCCTCCTTTCCTTGCCTTTGGAGACCCGACCATGTCCTACACTCAGCCATTTCAGACAGGGCACAGTCCGAGTGGAAAACTACTGGTATGCAGGTAGAAATATTATCTTTCACATATGGTCATACCTTTCACTGGATTGGACTATTTCTTATCCTCTACCATGCGTCTCTTTCTCCAGTCATACCAAATATAAAATTTCCATCTGAATCTCTGACTCCTTTAAAAAAAAAAAAATCACACTTTGCTCCACTTCTCTTTCGGCAGCGTCTCACCTGAGTCGTTGTCTGGCCTTCCCATTCCTCCCTGCCCGAGGTCTGGATCACCGCCATGGCATCTGTCTCCTGCCGTGTTTCGCTCCAGGCCAAATGCCGAGCCCGGCCGCTCCTGCCTCTTCTCAGCATGCCAGCTCTGGGGACAGCACACCCAAACACCTTACGACCAGCTGGCATATGTGTAGCAGGCCATGCAGTTTGTATTCATGTCAAGTAAGGTCAGTTGTTGTTTAGGTCAGATTATTATTATTTTTTATATATATGTATGTATCTGATTACACTTTTCCAGATCGAGCAGGCTATATTCAAGGAAGAGAGACAGAAATAACTCGTCCTATTGCAGCTATGTCAGATTGAAGATTCCTGGGAATTAACAGCAACCTGATTCAAACAAGCAATTATGAGAGAATATCTATCTATCTACTGACCAGAACAATGTGAGCACTTTGGTTTCTCAGTATGTTCCTCACATTTCTCACAACTTGTTGAACAACTTAAAGTAGGTCAGTCATGAATGTAAATACCAAACATTTGCCATAGGCTCTCCTCAGTTCAACAGTGTTTTTCCACTAACCTTCCCTCTCCCTGCAGCTCTTAAGGTCAGTGTGAAGCTAATGAAATGTTCTTGTGAGGAAACATGTCTTGTCACCTACACACTGATCTTTGTGTGCCAGCTTGCCTATTTCCATCTGGCCCACATGCCACACTTGGTAGCAGGAAGTGTTTCCATGCACTTGTTTAACCTTTAAACCCAAGCCTCTGCTCTGCCACTGTGGCAGCATGTCTGTCAGCGAGCTTCAACAGCAGAAAGACACAGATAAGGTCTCCTGACCCACCCACTACAACGTGTACCAATGATAAAATACAGATTCTAATATCCTGGAGTTTACACCCCTGCAAATATTGACTGTGACAAGTCCCTGCATGATTATCTAGCACTTTATTCACTGTGTAAGAAAAGGTTGGATGTAATTCTGGTGGAACAGAAATTAATTTTAGGAAGATTAATTCAAAGTTTGATCAATTGCGACGCAAAGAACAATCTGGTTATAAGAAAAGAAACATTGAAAACCACATGTGCACTATCAAGAGTGTTTCTTCTAAAGGCTGCACAATCAGATGTGATTCCACTGACAATAGCATTATAGGAAGTCTCGCCCTGTCCAGTTTGTAGTAATAACACAAGCATCATTTGTGGATATATTTGGTAACTTCACCATCTCTTCTTGGCTTCATGACCTAGAATGCATGCAGCTCCAGATTAATGACCAAAAACAGAAGTGACTACTGTCAGACTCTCATCTGTTTCACAGTCACTAATAATGTCAGTTGTCACAATGTTAGTTTCCTTTTTCTGTTTGTTGTTGTTGCTGTTGTTTTTTAAATTAAAAATCACTTGTGTCCCTCAACCTGATAGCATGTCTGGGTTAATGCCTCCACTCAGCACAGCAGCTGGTCACTGCTTTGCAAGCAGGTGCAGGAGATAACTGCCAATAATTTAGATTAGTTAGTCTGGAGCTAGTCTCACTTTAAGTGGGCCTTACCCTACATACAAGCAGGACAAAGTAGAGTACCAATGTTCTGATTGATATGAATCTATCAGTCTCACTAGAACTGTGACAGTGATGTGAATGTTTTTTATGCTTTATATTAAATCAATGTCCATGTCCTGCCCAGCCTTTCTACTCAAATACAGCAGAATGCCATGCTGTTCTTTCTCTGTGGGTCACTTCAGAAAGCATGTATTTCCTGCAAGGGTCACTGCACTCACACTATCTGCAATTCTCATTCTACATAAAAGCATCACTTGAAAGTTAAGATCACAACAGACATTGTTTGTATATTCAGTAAGTGTATCACTACAGCTGATGTGTTGATGCATCTTTCATTTTAAACTCAATCAACCACATTACAGAATGAATATATCAATATCAGCAGCAGTTGTGCTCTTACCTTGCAGTAGTCTTCCTGTACACTGTCTTGCAGTGGCTCATTTGGATGTTGGTGTGTCTCTATGCACGACCGTGTAACAGGTGCAGTTTGCACTCTGTCCCACTTCTCAGCAAGCCAGACATAAACATTCCTGCTCCATGCCCGTCCTCTGTTCTTATTGGATAAGACATGTGTGGAGGAGGAGCTTATGATAATTTGAGTTACCTTTACCTTAGTGGGGGAAATATCTATGGATATGATATGGATAGATCGTATGTTGTCTGCTGACTTGATAACACAAGGAGGGGAATACCATGCTCTTAAAAGGACAAGTAAAAAATATTAAAAGATATCAAACATTAAAAAAGGGGGGGAAACTACAACAGAACATTGATACAGGTGAAAGAAACCAAATATTTATCCTCCACCAGACCTGAAATAGTTTATACTGCTGGTAATGGTTTTGTTGAAGCAGCTTTCACAAATCTAAAAAAAAAGTTAATTAATCCAGCATGTATTGAGATTATGGGGCAATTGGACAAACAAGGTAATATATTTATGTGCAGGTGTATAAAAATCTGTCTGGAGCCAGCTGTTCATCTTTATCATTCGTTATCGTCTTAGTGTCAAATACATCTAAAACATTTCAATAACGCAAACGCAAAATTGAGTGTTTGTGGTGCTTTGAATGCACCACGGTGCGCACGGGCAGCTTATTGGTTGCATTTGGTCGGAGCGCTGTGTGATTGGCTAGATGGCGCATGACGATGTACGGAAGCAGTTGAGCCCTGTCCTGTGTGCATGATTGAAGGGATCACATCCAATATGGAGCAAAATAATGGTAGGAAGAAGTTACCGTTCAACAAAATTCATGAGACGGTTACGACTGTATTTGTAGCTCGTCCAATCGTAGACGAACAGTGTCCTCGTTCTTTAGAGATGGCAGCTGATAAACTCATAATGTTTCATAATAGTTACCAATGTATGGTTTAGCTAACCGGCTAGCGGACGCTAATTGGAAATCAGCTTAAGTTTTAAATTAACTGCTATGTCAACTGCTAAAACCTTTAAATATCTGAGCTTTTTTATGTTAACAGAACTTGTTGTTTATATGAAAAGGCTATTACATAGTTATTAATTTATAAAACACAGTCCTTAAAAAATTCTAGGCTACTTATGTTGAACTTATGAAACTCGGATGATGAAACGTGACAGTGGTGCATAACTGCGACATTTCTCTGTGACCATTGTTTCGGATTATTTGACAGTTCAGTGTACCAACGCTTGTGATAGTTGTGATATAGTTTACTGACATTTAAACTTTAAAAATTATCTTTCATGTATCTGCTGCTCTTTAGCTAAACTAACCCATTTTCTCTCCATTTCACACGAGATGGAAGTTTGTCCCAGATCCGGCATATTGTCTTGATCCTGTCAGGTAAAGGAGGTGTGGGAAAGAGCACCATCACCACAGAGTTAGCCCTGGCTTTCAGACATGCTGGCAAGAAGGTGAGCTCCAAGATCAGCTGTGTGCATGTGCAGCAGAATACAGGGTGACATTCTGCTTATCCCATTATTGTCCATCATAACACCCAGAGGAGCTGCTGAAGAGGTTATAGGTTATGATGCATATGCAAATACCGTACTTTAAATATTATGTCGTAACTAGTCGTTATGTTGCTGTTGCTGATATGTTCATCAGGTTGGCATCCTGGATGTTGACCTGTGTGGGCCCAGTATCCCCCGCATGCTGAGCGTTGGCCGGCCTGATGTGCACCAGTGTGACTCAGGATGGGTGCCTGTCTACACTGACGCCCAGAAGACCCTCGCCCTTATGTCGATTGGCTTCCTGCTGGAGGACCCGGATGAAGCAGTGGTGTGGAGGGGGCCCAAGAAAACCGGTATGCTATTCTCCATTTAATAGACTTATTATGTGGGCCTAGCAATTGACAAAATCTCAATAATAAAATATTAGAAATAATCATTGTGATATACTGTTTGTCTGCTAACATCTATGTCTCTACACAAAGCCCTGTGTTGCATGTTTTGCACTTGAACTAACCATCTGCTCAAATTTGTCTGAATGTCCTGTCCTACAGCTTTGATCGGCCAGTTTGTGTCAGATGTAGCATGGGGAGAGCTGGATGTGCTGCTGGTGGACACGCCACCAGGGACGTCTGACGAGCATCTAGCTGTACTGGAGAACCTCAAAAAACACAGCAAGGTGGATGGAGCCGTTTTGGTCACCACACCTCAGGTACTGGCTAGTCTGGAGAGACCCTACTGTCCATTAATGAGATGAAATATAGAATATGGGTGACATAGTAGGGGAAGGTTATGCAATGATGAATAAGCTCAATTTATTTTTTGACTTTTTATCATTTCAGCCATAAACAATATATGGTGCATGTGTGCTTTCAAGCAAGGTGGGAGAGGAAATTAACCTGGGCTGTGATGTATAGACAAACATTATGTTGTCATAGTTAAAAACTCATTATGCCCTATCTCCATAGCTAGAAAGCTACCAAAATAATGTCTTAACAAACATGTATGTTCTCTGGTCCTGTGTTGTCTACAGGCAGTATCCACAGGCGATGTGAGAAGAGAGATCACCTTCTGTAAGAAGACAGGAGTGCGGATCCTGGGCATCATAGAGAACATGAGCGGCTTTGTTTGCCCACACTGTTCGGTGAGTTCACTATCATGCAGTTGTTTGTGGAATCCTGATGTGAAATCCTAATAACTTATGATTAAATTATAGTAATGTGCATCCAAGTATGACACAATTTGAAAGATATAATAGTCATCTACAGATCAATTGCTGAGTGTCTGTTTTAGATAATGTTCTCTAATAGACACGTCTTCATTTTGTGAGGGGTTTTTTTTTGGTCAAAGTTCAGTGTTGTCAGACTATCTATTTTAACAATATTCTTTCTTTTCAGGAGTGCAGTAATATATTCTCAAAAGGTGGCGGTGAAGAGTTAGCTAAGCTTACTGGATCAACATTCCTTGGTGAGAACAATATGATTGAATTACATGTAATGTTAACTTCCAGCCACATGGTGTCACAACACACTCTGATTGCACATCACTCCGCACCCACCATTCATGATTTAGGAGGCATTTTACATCACTGGCATGCTGCTAAAATGGTTGATCCAGATTTGAGTGCAGTGGAGGTTTTAAAGTACCGGGATGCATTCTCATCAATAATTCTTCAAATGAATAGATCATTTAACATTTCCCCTCAGTGGTTATCCGCTTTGTGTGCAGATCAATCTCTTGAGTAATGATGCAGCTAATTCAGCTTTACCCTGTGGCTATGAGAAGCCAGCTGTATCTGACAGCACTGCATAGCTTTCTCCATACAAGTATTTGATCAGTCACTGCCCTTTAACATTCACTTCGTCCTCACTAATGATCATCATTAATTGTTGTTAGTTGAGATTTTCAGGCACATGGAAGCAGTCACTCACTTCTCAGAAGTGATCATAAAGGGTGTGATAAACAGTGGCATTATTAAATGGTTCAACATTATGTCTTCTTCATTTCAGGTTCTGTGCCCTTGGATCCTCAGCTCAGCACCAGTATAGAGGAAGGCAAAGACTTCATACAGTCGTTTCCTGACAGCGCCACGTTCAGTGCCATCAGCAGTATTTCTCAGACTCTGCTCAACAGCCTCCAAACTGCTTGAACCATGATTTTATTTTTGTCAAAATTCGGTTTCAGTTGTGTTCAGTTTAGCACACAGGCCGTGTGAAAAGCAAACAGTGTGAAGATTAACAGCTCCCTCCGCAGAGAGAAACAGGAAGCGGTGAACACTGTACAGCAAACTCAGAGACATAGTTTTGTAATAAAAATGCCAAGTGGTGCTGCCTGTAAAAGATTTGGATTGTGTCACAGTAAAAGAAACAGCTGAAAACTACAGTTTGTGTGTTTGGAAGCCAGTCAAATCTAAGTTGGAATCTTCTTTAATTCGATTGTGACACACACGTCGACACATCAGGATAACTTCAATACCAGTGGTAATACAGGATTGTAGATTGGCGCTTCAGTAAATGCGTCAGCAGCAGCTCCATTTTCAGAAAATAAACTCCAGATCAAATCAGACCAGTCCTTGCATGAAACTAGGCCAAACTTGTACACTAATCTCACTGGATTCCTGCCGCACGCTACAAATGATAACATCAAGTCTTCTTGTGTCATCTAAACTTGATTACTTTTTGTTTTAAGGAACTATAATATTAAACTTTTTGATCTGGATTAAATCTTCTGAAACTAGCCTGCTCTTCAGCTTCATATCCAACAGCAACAAGACACTGAAACCCATGCAGGATTTTAATGGCTGGAATGTGGAAGAGATGAAGTACAGCCACAGATGAGAGGGAGGGTCGGGGGGGGTGAATAAGATGAAGAGGAGATGGAATTTGGAAATTACACTGTGAGACCCATCACGGGGCACACACACCTTTAATGCAAACAGCAGTACTACAGGAAAAACACTGAAGTTTGAGAATGTTTGCGTATTGATTAGAATACAGCTACACACAAAACTCCCACTTCACCAGCAACATACTAAAGGCAATCTTAATTATTAAACCAAGAATTACATCCAGAGGAATTCCAACCACTTATCACAATTACCCCACAGTGCATTAAATCTATCTATATAGATATTTATATGTCTGTATATATATGTATAATATATCCTGGGGAATTAAAGACTTTTGCTGCATTAAACAGTTCAATGAACAATTTCTTATAAATAAAATCAGTGGAAAAAAATCGTAAGTCCATATACATTTCTCTTTACAAATAGATCCTCAAGATTAATGCAGAATTGTGTCAACTCCCGAGTTGATGTGGGAGGAGAAAAAGCTGTGCGGCCCTTTGGTCAGCTCTCTTAAGACCAGAGGCCAGGCTGCCTCAGCTGGCCTCAAGGCCTGAAATAAGTGGAGGGAAAAAAGGAATCTTCATCATACAACTGTTTTGAAACACACACACACACACAAGACAGACAAATCACTACATTGCGCATTTACAAGTTGACTATCAAATTGGGACGACTGTACACATTGTTGAGATAAGACCATATTTATGGAGCCATTTTAATTCATTTTTTCCCCACCTTCACTTCTTTCATCTTGTGTGGCAGAAATTTTTACAATTTTTTCCCGTTTTACACTTTTTCTCCAGCAGCAACATAAAGGACAGATCTTGTAGTGGAGATGTTTGGTGTTTATTTCGTGGAGAGGATGAGGGCAACGATGAGCCCGTAGAGACCCAAAACCTCAGCGAAAATCAAAATGAGGATCATGCCCACAAAAAGCCTTGGCTGCTGAGCTGTGCCCCTTACGCCTGCGTCACCCACGATTCCAATTGCGAAGCCTGCTGCCAGCCCACTGAGTCCCACACTCAGCCCAGCTCCCAGATGGAGGAAACTCCTGAAACACAGAGACAGGTGTCAGTCAGCACAAGGGACGTTGAGGATTAGATGATGATCAAGTAATCTTGGTTATGAATTTTATTGATTCAAGAACATTTCAACTGAAACATGCAAAAGTCAGAAAAGAGGTTGAAATGCATGCAGGGGCATGTGGTTTCCATACTCTGATATTCCAGGGCTGTACGATAAAAGTGGAACTGGAACCTTTTTATTTAACCAAATCACTCTGGTTTCTGCTCGTTTTACTTGCTAAATTTTAAATGGATCCAACAACAAATCTGTGAAGCCAAGCTAATTTTTCTCCAAAATGGAATAATAATAAAATCAATACAGTCACACAACTCATTTACATTATGCCTTGCTGCTCTGTTACTGTCAAAAAAAAGGATTTAAAAAGAAAAAAGTCTGTATTGGGACACAAATTCTGTCATCTATTCAATTTGTTCATATAGCACCAAATCACATCAGAAGTTATCTAAAGGCACTTTTCATACAGAGCAGGTGGAGACTGTACTCTTTATGCATATTTACAGAGACCCAGCAAATCACACCACAAGCAAGCAAAGAAAAACTTCAGGCAGAACCAGGCCTTGGGTGGGCAGCTATCTGTCCAGACTGCAGAGCGGTGTAAATATGGGAACTATGTCCTGAGCATGTGCAGTGATGTGACAAGATCTAAACTGCAGTCGGAGTTGTTAAATTACACTATAGTGAAAGAATGTCAGTCAGTACAGCAGTATGACTCGTATGTGTTTAAAGGTTTCTGATTAATGGATGTAGTGTAGCCACATCAGGGCGGTGTCTCAGCAGGGAGGATTTATTGCTGGTTTTGCTCTCTGCAGGGCTTTTCTTTAATGGAGTAATACCAGCCTTCATGCAATTGTTTCTCTGTTTTGTTATGGCTTATGCCAAGCCTGACAAGTGATAAAGCCATATCAAATATCATGTCTGCCTTAGAACTGATTAACTGAGCATTTCCTAATCAAATTTGCCACAAGAAAAACTCGTTTTGTGAGATGTGGTAACAAATTAATAAAAAGGCAATGTAGACAACAAATGTATGAAAATATGACTAGTCAACTGAACTCACTTGTAGAGGGTGACCCTCTCTGAGATGTTGTTGGCAATCAGCACTGCTACTACCAGGCCGTAGATGGCTATAATACCCGCCATGACCACTGGGATGATTGACTTCATGATGAGCTCCGGCCTCATCACAGACATGGCAGCAATCCCTGTACCGCTCTTAGCTGTGCCATAAGCTGCTCCCAAGGCTGGTGGGGAACAGAGAGAAGACAACTTTAGTTAAATAAACAAGATAGCAAATTAGAGTAGACACACTGCAATGTGAGTTACAATAGGCTAGCAGACTGATGTCAGAATTCAGCTGAATAATGAAGCAGAAGTGAAATAAGAGATGGAGCAACAACTGCTGCAGTTTCTGTTCCCCTTAAAAATCCAACATGGCTCCACCTGGGGAATTTTGCTTGTGTCAAAATGGACATAACTGATCCTGTTCCTGATGCAGATGCTATGCAACCAAAAATCAACTTGGTGTGTGTGTGTTTCTTTCTCATCTCCTCAAACTGCTTCAGCCCCTGTAATTTCAGAATTGACTCTGCCAGACAGCTGCAGAGTTGTAAATCACTTTCTGAATGAAAAAAAGCCTCATTAGGCTTATGCACACACAGGGAACTGCTGACATCATTAGAGAAGCAGGATACCACACCTCCAGAGACAGCATCAGTGCAGAATGGGGGACTAGCAGTGCATACTCATGCGACATCTGCTGTGTGCTTTCTCTAGTCCACACTAGTCTCTGGCCAGCATCACTGCCATGTGACGGGGAAGGAGGAGAACAAAAAGCTTCATCAGCATAAAAGCTCTGTGGGCCTGTGACGCTGAGAAGAAAGCATAGTGCCACCTACGTCACACACAATCAAGTCTGACTGCAGGAGGAGAGTCAGAGAGAAATCAATGAGCACACCCTGCTCTAAAATTAGAAACTACATATAACCAAATATAGAACAACATCTATCTACGACCTGTGGTTAAAATTCTGCACAACAACAAAGAAGTGAATACAGTCCAGGTGAGATGAGTAACAGTCAACTCATTCTTATCTATATAGCCAAGGGGTTCTCAAAGTGCGTTACTCAAACATTTAGTGTGGCCCCTTGATTAGCATATGAAATGCATACATTCACTTTTTACAGGTCAGCAATGACAACTTTTAGAAAGCTATTGACTGATAGTTCAATGCTACCGTTTTATTTCGGAGGATGACGCTGCAGTTTAATGAGGAAGTAAGACAGAAATGCCACAATGGAAAGAACACTGTATGGTTGAGGAGAAAAGAACCAACCTCAGAGGTCAAATGAAGTGATCTGTAAGCAGGTGAATTTCGTACTCAAGGAATTTAATGTTAAACATCATTATAAGTCCAGTCACAAATCCTACGACAAGTTTATGAGTTTCCCTGTGCAGCCTTCGATCATATGCTGGTGTCCTAAATTGGCATTAAGTACACTCAACCTCAAGAGGTTTTACACTTTGTAAAACATAGGACACCCTCTATCCCTCAACCCTCAGCTCAGATAAGGAGAAACTCCCCCTCCAAAAAGCTTTAACTTGGAATTCAAAAAGGAAGAACTTCCATTACAGACATGCTAGAAATGTCATGTGTTCAGAACAGATCAACAAGAGAGTCTTTTGCAATATCCAGTAAAGCCTGTCAGAGCAAGGCAGTGTGTCATGAATCCGAGACAGGCTGGTTTGACAAGATTCCCCTAACATCAGGTTTATGTGCGCATCTGTGCTTAAATGTATTTCTTTCCTCGTCCACATCAAAAGCAAGGTGAAGCGAAAGCTAAGAGACAGCATATCACCTAACAGATTTGACAATACGTGCTGTGGCAGTACTTCCACTATCCAGCAGTTGGTGGTTGAAAACAGTTACCATTTTCAGATTCACACAGATGCTGCTTTGATGCTAAATATAGTCCTCTGCCTTCTGAGTGTTCACTACTGCATTGATAAAATATGTCCATGCTAAATGCTGCTTGCATGCAATTTGTGCAAAAGGGCCATATAACAGTCAGTAAAACTTATGTAACATGGTGAAACATCAACTACCTTGCAAGGCAATACATGTGAGCAAAAATGCATTCTTTGATTGTGGATCTTATCGTAACATTAGTGTATAAAGAGAGACCTGGCAAAGCAGTTTCCTTGCCTCTTCATAGCCAACACACTGATGCTGATTAAATCTGAAGAGTCTCTAGAGATATCATCTTGGGAGACAGCCTTGTGCATAAAGCCTGAGGTGCCCTGCCCTGTGTTTTCTCATTTCTTGGGACAATGTGTTAAAGCTACCCTGGAGACAGTTCTGGTTAACTGCAAGACTAGCTGTGAGCCTTTCTGGCAAATGGATCAAGGAGGCAGACAGGAAGATGATGCAGGCTAATCTTCAAATGTGCACATGGCAGCCAGCCACGTTCCCCAACTGCTTGTGCTGATTTATGACCAGACTGATGCCATCAATACAAGGTTAAATCCCTCCTGTCCATCTACAGAGATGTGTTTAAGGATAACTGGGCACTGCTTCTGCAAGCCCTGACAAACACACAAGAAAGATGGTCTTACTTTTTGTTTTAATTCTCAGTTCATTAAATCCAATACAAACTAGAATGTAAGTCAAACAAGCCGACTTAGACCAGCAGAGGGAAGAATACACAACCTACATTGACAGTAGAATCTATGATGATATTGTTTAAGACAAACCTTGTAATTTAACTCTACAAAAAACATTTAGGGAAATATTCTGTATATTCTATATCTGTATAAGTCTTCTTCTGAACAGCTGTTTGTTTCAGCCATCCATAAACAACCAGCGTAATATGTTACCATCAGTAATGTTATCCTCCGACTCCATTCTTTGTTGGTAAGCTTGGTGTCACTGAGGTGTGACAGGTGAGAGTTGATAGAGAAACGCCATAGTCCTCAAACATTGCCATTCTGTCCTGATGATTAAAGGTTTGATGTGTAGCAGGGTGGTTTCTGCAGCGGTGTGGAGGCACAACCTCTGGGTTTTAATCCTAATCCCCTCAGCTTAGGTAAAGAGCTTTTACTCCTTTTCTTTTTCCCTCCCTGCAGAATATTTGATGCATGGGATGCCCTTGTGACGTCTTGTGATGTCAGAGCGGGAGGTGCCTCCAGCTAGGGATGATCTTGCATGCGATATGCCCACGCAATAAACAGCAGATTGGTCTGTTCTGCATAGAGGGTGAATGGGGAAGCACTGGTTTTGAGGAATGAATGAAAAAAAATTTGAGGAAGGTCATAGTTGTAAAAACGTTTTCCGGGCTTACACAACTACATGCTGGCTGTAGCAGACGCTGCGTAAAAATATGAGGCAGTATGCAGAAATTGAGAGCAGCCTATTGCATCAGAAGGGAGGGATGTCTAGAGCAGTGGTTAACAGCCTTTGTTGTCAGACATACCCCTACCACTAAATCAAGCAACCATTAACACATGCCACGATTTATCTTAACTATTTATCCATTAATTTCAGCCAGCTATTAACCGTTTATCCACTACATTTGGCTAACTGTTTCTACTACTCTGCTCATAATTTAACAGGTCTTGAATCCTGAGTTCAGGTATTAGAGCTCAATGTGTAGATATATTTTTTATTCAAATAGTAATTTCTCTTCTTAGTTGAGCTGCCCTACAGTATTTCCAGGTACGTGTATCCCATGGTTAGGAATCACTAGTCTTGAGCATACACTGGTATCAGCAATTACACCTCTCCACTGAAATGTGTGTTCAAGAGACTGAAATAGAGAGAAAGACTACGTGAATGTGAACTTAAGGTCAAGCAAATGAAAGCACCATTAATCAAATCAATAACTAATTAATTACTAGGCCACCCTACTCAGAACATACATGCCAACAACTGCACAAGAAATGAGAAAAGACAGACAATCATAGACGAGAGGTATAGGATGTGTAGAAAACGTGCATCTTAAATTGTTGTCAGCACCACTAAGAGTAGATTTATCAGTCACGTCCGTTATCTAAGATGTAAGTTGACCTTATACTTGTTTTTTATTATTGATATACTTTAACTTTTCTGGAAGAGGAAAAGTGTGAAATATAGGCTGTTAGTCAAGATGTCGCGAAAGGGGTGGTGGAAACAGAACAAGTGCATCATAGCTATCATGGGATGATGTTTCTAGTCTCATGGATAATGGCGTCTTGTGAGTGTCACCTGTTCAGAGGCAGGCATCATTGAATGAAGTCCTCACAACCAGACCACTAAAACAATACAACATCACCTGATGCCAGAAAATCACTGAAACTTAGTCTGTTTCAGAAAACAGCCACTTCCTGCAATTGAAGTACCTTTAGGGGTGTTTATCCATTGATCAGAATTGAGAATTTGTCATTATTCTTGATATTTAACAGAATGAACGGTGGATCAACCCCTCAAAATATGACAGATTCCATGACAATAACAACAGAAGCACAAGCTACAATATCCTGTCAATGACTCCACAACACTCTGCAAGATCCTTAAAGCTGTTAAAGTGTGAATCATCAAGTGTCCCTGTCCATCCCACCACCACCACCTCCCTTCTTTGTGCCAGCATGATCCCCTCCCTACTAGCTAATTCCCCAGCTGTCACTCCTTCACCACCACAGACTAGTACTCCTGCTAGCCTCAAGGGCCGCCACCACCACCATGTTGCCCTTGCCTATCGCTACACATTAAACCTGAGCTTTGACAAGACCAAGGCTGGCTTTGGTCCAGTCCAGCTACGTCTTGTTTCCTGGTAGGGCTGACAATATATATATATAAAAAAAAAACATCACAGAGCTGTAATGTGGAATGTTTATGTATGATGAAACAATGCCTTATTATGCTTCCTTGATTATTAATTCAAAGAGCAGTTACTGGGTCAGATTTCTCAAACTGAATACGACTTCTGATGTTTCTCATTGCCATGCAGGCCAATGAGATTTGTTGAAAGATGAAAACATTCCTTTCATTTTTGATTATTAAACAGGCATGCAGATGTATAAATTTGTGACAAGACAAAGGGAAAATGGGAATGACAGAATCCAAAATAACACTCTGCCTGAAAAGGCCCTTTCTAAATAGATTTAAAGGTATATGACACTATAAGCATTCACTGATGCCCAAATGCCTCAAACTACAGTGGGCCAAAGCCCTCTGTAACATGGTAGCATGTTGATTTCCTATTGGAGCTGCACCCATCTCACCCTAATCACATGTAAGCTATTGCTGTGATAAATCATGTGATATGACTTAGCTTTTGTGCTGGATTAAGGGAAGACGCATAATAAAATAGGAAAGGATCCATAAAACAAGCCAGTCCCAAAGTTCACTTTCTGTGCCATTTCACACCTAACATACAAAAACATTGATAAACAGTGGTGTCACACCATTTAACTTTAGTCAAAATTAGCAGTGTTTCCTTTAATTGGGTTCAGGGCTAACTCTTAAATTTCTACGTTTATATTAATATTTCACAAAATCGAGAGGGCAATTCCAAGTCAGATGTCTCATCATGTGATGATCATGTGACCATGTGTCATTCCTTGAAGTAATGAGGAAGTTAACCAGCTGATGCTGGTTTCCAATGGTAGTTTAAATTGTAAGAAAAAGTGGTTTTCACTTCAAGATAGCTTGCATTAAATTACATGTGTCACCGCCGATTGACAGATGATAAATTGTTGCAGAAATACAGTCAAGTGAATTATTTATTGTCATTGGTTAATCTTAATGATCTCTAATTTCAAGCTTCAGTAAATAAGTTCGTAAAACACTGATCGCCTATTACTTTTAAGATCCTTCAACTCAGCATGTAGTTATGTGGCATCTTGCAAAAAAAGGTGGGAATCAGCATAATCTCTAAACCTGCTAGGTGCAGCTAACTAACAAGAAGTAAAGTACATGAGGGATAGTTGAATAGATTTAAACAGCTTCATAATGACTGTTAACCAGTAAGAACTACATTAATAAAAGGCAGATTTTCGGCTCAGTTAACATCCTTCCCTGTCTTGTCCTTTCCATTCAGATAAAGCATACAGCGAATATAACTAAGCTAATGTCAAAGCTAACTTATGTAGTCGTCATCAGCTAGCTAGCTAACTAGTCTTTGCGATTTGCTTGAAACAGAGAGGGTAGCAGCCACCATTGTATTACCTAATAACTAACTAAATATTACCAATTTTAAAATGAACCAAAATCTGCCTGAGCTCTCTGTTAAGTTAAAATACATTGACATCTATAGATTAGCACTGCGACGTTAGCAAGGCTAGCTGATGGCTCTATGAAATGAGCTCCAAGAGACGCACCGCGATTGACAATTCAAAGCAGCCTGTTGGAATTGATATGGATGCAAAAATGGGTTAACTGCAAAAGCACATAGCGACATTTTGCTACCAACAATAAATATGAAAGTGAATGTTTGATAATTACCGCTGAACACCATCGCCGCAGAGGCTCCCATCACTGCGAAGAAAGGAGAGTACTCGGGGCTTTCGGCCGACATTCTTACTCACACACTATAAAAATAAACTAAATATACAAAATTAACTAGTAAGGTCGACTCAAAAAATCGCACTTCGCCAAACCTATCGAAGGCCACGGACTTGAAATGTAAAACCGTGCACACCAGGAACCGACTGAGCAGCTAAGTTAGCAGTGTAAACGGGTTTAGTCACGACTCTTGTGATAAATACCCGGCGCAGCGGCACAAAATGGCGAAGCGGAAAATATCACCTGACCGGCCGTACGGATGAAACCTATCATCGACTGAGTGTGGGGGGGAAGTGCTAAAACAAAGTTAGTTAATCATATACTGTGCCACACATCACATTTATGAAACAAGGGGCGTGGATTTAGAAAGGGAAATTACTTATTCTTTACAAAGGAAGTATATTGTTTTATTATTAATTTTGAAGGTCACCCCTATCAGGCATCACTTTGGTGTGGTCCGCTGCAGGCTTCCCCTTTGATTCACCCTTCAAAAGCTGGAGGATGAGAAGATGAAGATGAGCAAGAGGGTGTGGAGACCCTGGCAATGTGATGAAAAAAATCTTTGTGCCATTAAGGAAATTTCTTTTAAATGTTCAAATGCCTGTATAACATGAATGTCATGCTCCAAGAGAACCCCACATTTAAGTGACCTTTCCAGATGCTGATATTCCTTTATGTTGTATATGGTCAAGCACATTTCTGCATCGTGCACTAGGACTCCATGCAGCAGGAGGTGGCTTAATCATTCTGCAAGAGGACCCCACATTAGATTAAGTGATCTTTCCAATTGCTCATATTCATAATGTTGCATATGTTCAAGCACATTTCTGCATTTTGCACCAGGACTCCATGCAGCAGGAGGTGGTTTACAGTCAGCTGTGATATGCAGTGGATCGTGAGAGTGAGAGAATTTGAGGTTGAGTGTGTACGTTTGAGTGTGCATGCGGTGGGGGGAGGGAGCCGAGAATCCCCGTTCCACTGTATGGCTCCCAGCAAGTGCAGGCTCAGAGATCCAGAAAGAGGAGGGGTCGACGGAGCTAGAGATGAAATGTGTGTGTGTGAGAGAGGGTGAGTCAGAGAGAGAGAGCTTGTGCGGCATCCGTGCGTCCACCTCCGCCTCCTCTTCCTCCATGCATCCATCCATCCATCCCTCCATCCTGCTCTCTCTCTGCATTGCCTAGTCTAGTCAGCACCAGAGAAGAACCCCTCCCCCCACATCACTGTAAAGCCCCTTCGCTCCTGATGCAATTTCTACTCCAGCATCACAGGCCTCCTTCCTTTCAAACTCTTTACTCTGCACAGCATCTCGCTCCAGACGCCAAATGCAAGGTTGCATTATGCCACAAGAATAGATCATACTGAGGCAGAGATGATGTGTGTGTGTGTGCAGTGATGCTTCGATAACAAAAAGGTCACAGCGGATGAGATGATTTCCACTTAGTTTTCTCTTTCTCTGCTGACTGACTGAATGCTTCTCGACCCAGGACTGACTCTCTGAGGTGGACAGGGATGTAACCTTTCGAGTGAGGCTGGATTATGATGATCCTGTTTGTAGTCAGCAAACATCTCATTTCACAACATGTAGCAACATGATAGCCCTTGCACCTACACATTGTTGTTCCCTGTTTGTTTTGGGTGGATGGATAGAAGGATTAGGTGGACGCTCTTGTCCTTGAGTGGCATTGATCAATGGGTCGTTAAAGACAGAGGATAAGAAGTCGTCACATTTTGATTGCTGGACTTTGAGATGCTGTTTAAGGAAGGGAAAGAAGGAACTGTGAGAAATTCTCACGAGGGCATGATTCAATCAAGATACTATTCAAGATGCACCATCGAGCATTTGCTACCCATTGTTAATGCACAGTATGATGTGATCGTGGATACAGAGACAACACTGTTAATGTAATTCAAGATCACATCATTCATCTTTACTGGTTCTTTGATATATGATCAGATTAGGATGCAGAGTTTTACTCTGTGTAAGATCTGCCCAGCATGTAAGTAAAGGGAATCACTGAGCTAAGCTACTCTCAGGTTGGGCATGTTTCCCATGAGCTGGTTTCATCCCCTGACTAAAAACACAACTTTCATTATCACTGTGATGAAGAAGTCGATTGTTTAAAAAAAAAAAGGTTAATGATGTGGAAAAGCTTTAATCCTGCATTAATAACAAATCTGTACTTTCCCCTATGACATTTTGAAGGACAGACAGTCCACAAGGCACATGGACTTCTCAAGCTCCCAATATCCATGTTGCAATATTCAATCTGTGAATCCAAACAATATTTGTTGGAACCTCCTTAATCTGTGTCTTAATCCCCCTCCACAGCCCCTTGTTATCTCAGGGATGGGGGCTGGTCAAGGAGAGACCCATCTCAGTGTCGCGTTAAACACTTAAGCATCTTACTTCTAGAGGCTGGAAAGCATGGTTTTCAGGAGATGCGCCAGACCAACACCCAAAGGAGCAGCTAAATATAGAAGTGCATGTGCGATTAGCAGAGTGTGAATCCTGAATGAACAGCACAGCCTTGGCAAGATGGAGTCAATGCCACTTACTGTAAAGAAGGAATTACTCCACCAGTTTGCTATCGAATATGCTACATTTTCTCCACATTGCATTAGCCTGAGCCACACCCACTGAAAATGAAATGTCCATACATTGTAATAGCTTCAACACTGATTGACTTGAAATGCTTTCCTAGTGGCATCTTTAATAAAATGTCTGACAAAAAGGTCAAGATATTGTTTGTTAAATTTGTACTGCCTCGTAAATGCAAAGCCTGTGATGTGGGTCCTATTTCTCTATTAGGTTTGTTTGAAATATAACAATGACTTCAATGAACTCATTATAAAAAGGAGAAGGCTTTTACAGATATATTTGTAAGTATATTTGACTCATCTCTGCTAAATATTTTCCAGTCATGCAGTTTGCTGTCAGCTTCCACAAAGCACAAACTTCCACCAGACACCCAAAGAAAAAATAGACAGTGTGCATCAAGAAGCCTGGATGAGTAACTGAGTAGTCACAGTTAGTGTTTTAGAACCAGACCTACCTATTGTGAACATGTAATCTATTAGTGTTTCATTTTTTTAAATTCAATAATTTACTGGTGTTTAATTATATTTCGGGAACAAGCATTCTATCTGTAGCTACTTAGACTTGAGCAACACAAGAAGATGTGGATTAATGACTTCGATTCACAGTCAGCTGACTTGAAAAGGCATGTGGCACACTTCTGTGACAGTCTGAAGAAATGCAACCCTCTCTTTGCAGAGACAGAGATGTGGTAGATTTGGAAGAAAAAAAAGGCAGTGAGAAGCAAGGAAACTGAAAGCATACTGTATTGTCACATGTAGAATACATTTGTAGTTACTCAACTGATATTTCACTGGAGCACGTGTTTGATCACACAGATACAAATAGGGCGTATAACCCCAACAACACTTTGCCAACAGGGCACAATTTTGGACTTCTTTTCTTACTATCTTCAGAAAAAAAGGACGGAAGTAAGGGGAAAATATTAAGAAGAGAAAGATGAAAGAACTGCATTTAAAGCCATTACTTGTAAACCAAAAACACCTTTCTCATTTTTTGCTTAAAAAAAAAATAGTACGGTTATTAACATGAATATTCATATACTGTACAAAGGAGAAACTGCCACTCATTCAGAAGAAAGCTTTAACATACGGTGCAAAATGGCAACACTCAAATTCACCACTGACATTCACAAACATTTACCACATTAATTCATTTAGCAGAACTCCCACATATGTACACAAATCAAAATGTGACAGGACTCGACCCACAATCTATCTGACCTGTTACAACCTCACTATGTTTTAATCTTTGTATTTTAACATCTAAAAACATGTCTCACCAAATCAACTCTCGACTTTAAACATTTAATTTGTAAACCTCAGTTTATCAATGTGGCCTGGTGAATAACACTTTTTTTTCCAGACTGCAGAGCTACCTGTACAGTAAATTTGGCAGATTGAGTTGACAGAAAACGACAGAAAATTAAAGACTGAATTTACATTCAGAGAAGGTTCCGGCTCAGCATGAACACGAACACATCACAGCTGTCATAAAAAACCCTCTAAATGATAAATCAGCATTTGATCCTGAACATTTTCTTTGTATTACCACACACACTTTAACATAATTAGTACACCATAATACAAATCTGTAAATACAAAAATAAACAGAAACACAAAAATATCACATTTTTGTTCACATGTTGAAATTTGGATTAACTGCATTAATAAATAAAAGGATTTTGCAGGACGGATTTAGTTCTGTTTGCATATCTGTGTTTTCCACCTGAAACACTTTGCTGGACATTTTCTATCAAGATTTTCTAATACTTTTAAATGTTACAATGTGTGTGCATCTGAGAGTCCACGTCTGTATGGATCTCCATGCATGTATGTGTACAGTATTACGAGGCCATGGCATCCTGGAAGCCCCACGATTCGAGCAGTGAAACCTGGAAGCTCTCAGCACACAGGGGCGGGTTATCGAAGGTGGTACATCTGCCAGTGCGCCCATGGTTCAGCTCAGAGTCAATGTAGAGAGCGTTGCCTTCGCCTCCCCCTGATCAGATACAAGATCACACGGGTTGGATGGATTACAAATTATTAAGTACAAAGACTGCTTTCACTCTACAATTCTCTTTCTTTTACATTACATTGTTAAATTATAGAGTTTGTGGAGTTCAATATGGTGAACAGTAAAATGCTTTACATGAAAATTTAAAAATTCTAAATTGAAAAATCTATCAACTCCACTGTGCCAGAAAGGCCAAATACCCAACAATAACATACAGTAATACTCCACTCACCCACTATGATGGAGTCAAAGTTGCCAGCCATGAACATGGAAGTGTTCTTGGAATTGAGGTTGAAGTGTCGGGCGGAGAGGAAGGGTGACAGGTCTCCAGCAGGTTTCTCTGGCTGCTGTAAGCTATTGTTATCTGAGTTTTGGACCTCAGAGGAAGCTGTGTCTTCCTGGTCCTGAGTCTTGATGGAGGAGGCCAACTCAGGGTGACGGATTACCACCCATTCATAACGCTCCATCTCTGGCTTCAGCTAGCAAGGGAAATGGGCATTCACGATCACTTACACACCTGAGCATAGCACATTAAATGGAGTAGTACTGCACATTTATTTACATTTAAAAAAGGCTGTTTCCTTGTATCACACTTATTTTGCCGATTCATAACATAAACAGGCAGATACTTGTGATGACCTGACCACTATTTTGAGCAAGAAGTAATAGGTTTAGCTGAAAGAAGGGAGCAACGTACGTTTACCTGTAACTACAAAAACTGCTTCATTACCTCTGCACTAACTATGATCTCATATAAATACAGTGCTTACAATGTTAGCACAGGATATTCTAACTTCAACTGTAGTGCATATTCAAACAGAACCTGGAAGAACAGGTTTTTCCTACACTTTGCTCCTTACAAATAGAACAAGCTAAAAATGTTTTTAAAAGACTACACTTAAGCATTTGCAGTTCTACTCTAGGTTTATCTTAATGTGAAACTAATGTTGAATTTGTGTGTGTCTGTCCATACTCTTTATTCTTAGTTTCACTTGAAAAGGAGCTCATGTTCTCCACGAGACTACCTCTTTAAATAAAGGATTAAATAAAATAAATAAAAAAACATTTGATCGACATCAGTCCTTGTAGACTGTCTCCATTTCCTTCTGGTGTCAGGTGAGGACCAGGACAGATACTACTGGATCAGGTTACAGGAGTTTCCGATCTGCGCGTGCCTAAGTATTAGTGTGGGAGATGACAGTGTTTTCTGGTGTGCGGGCTCAGACAGCCCACTGCTGTGCATCAACACACATAGCCAAGTAAATAATTCACACAGGAGGCATTAGAGAGCCCGGCTGCTTTGCTATTTCAAGCCCAGGTGATATTATAACTCAAAGCTGCACTATCACAAGCAGAAAAGCAGGAGGTGTGGTTGTTGTACAGAAGAAGAAATGGTGATGTTAGTATGATGAACTGTGACCTACAAGTCAGGCTTTTCTAGCCTGACATGCCAACTGGGGCCAGTGACACTGAAATCAAGAGCATGTGAAACCAGAGTGGATGGTGCCCTCTGGTGGCAAGAGTGTGGTGCTGCTCAAAATAAATTAAATCATTAAAAAAACCTTCTGAATGACCTTAATCACCTACATGAAAAGAAAAATAATATTTATTTTTTGGCTGAAAAGAAGACAGTAAGTCAAAATATTCAACTAAACTCACTCTGAAGACAAAGCACTCCCCTGTGCCAAAGAAGCTCAATTTGTTGCCTCCTCTCTTCCGCTCCTCCCAGTCTGTGGACAGGAAAGCTCCACATACCTGAGACAAAAAAAACAGTTGGCATCAGTAGGTTTCAATTTATACTAGTGGAACACTGCTATGTGTAAGGCGCCAGTGTTCGCGCTCAGATCCCTTTGTAGCACCATAAGCCAATCATACAACACCCGTGTAATCATGACCTCTGACACCAATTCACAGAGCCGAGGACAAGAATAAAGCCTGAATCTATTCGAAGTGCACAAAGCTACTGTGGGCTTTTCTAGTTATTTAAAGAAAACAACCATGACTGACAGTACACAGTACACATTACATGAGATAGCAAGTTTTGCTGGGGTGGATTTTGCTGGCCAAACATGAGTGCAGCTGCAGTCAGTAAGACCCATTTACTCGCATGTTCCCCATTTGACAGCTATCCAAAAGTGTCTGAAAGGGGAAGTGCCTGAAACAAAGTCTATGAGAGTGATACTGTTCTGTTTTGACTCCACTTTAGCTCACTTTGTACCATAAATATCAGTAATTCTGTCCTGACTAAACCTGAGGACATATAAGATTTACATAATAATGAACAATATATTTGGCCTCCCATACAAATCCGAAGACAGGAGAATCCAGACAATTATGATGGATTACCAATCAGAGCTGCATCAATCTCTTTTTAAAATCATATTAATGTGCATCCTTAATTCCTTCTGACATGGGGGAGTCATGAGAGAGCTAGCTGTCTATGTGTGTTTCTTACATCGCCATCTGTGGTCCGGATGAGGAGCAGAGTGGGTTCGTAGCCTTCGCAATGTGAGTAGAACCTGGAAGAAAATATGAAAGCTTAATTACTTGCAATTCACTTAATAAACACAAAAGACTGAGAATCCAATGACTAAATATATTTTATGGATCATGCAAATGCAACATGTACTGTGGTTTGCTAGATTTACTAAAGCACACATGCATGCACAGTTAAGCAAGGCACTGGTTAAACATAGCTAATGGCTTTTTAATTACTTCATTAGAGACTAATTACATCTGTTCTATATAGAAATAGAGCCAACTAACAGGAGGGTGAAAGAAGTACTTGATATTATGACTACATGAGGATAAAGGCCAGCTGGTTCCTGCAGAAAGAATTTGTTCTGTGTCTAGAACAGGTTCAGGCAAATAAGTCAGAAAAAGTACAAAATAAAACCAAAAAAACAAATGACCATACTATTCATTCTTCCTACTAAAATCACAAATTTAAAAATGCCTCAGAGCAAAATGAAAGATCTTTCTCTTCATATATTATGTTGCTTGCATACTGCCTAACATAAATGTACAATAATAAAGGACACTTGACTTTATGACAGCAGTCTTAGCACCTTTCTTCTTATTTGCAGTTTTTGTTCCATTGCCTTTTCTTGTTTGTTTGTTTTTAGCGTTTCCTTTCAGCCTTTTGCTCATGAATCAAATTCAAAGACTCAATATTCAACTCAACTGAGGTGAGCACTGGACAGTGTACCTGTTCAGGCTACAGCCGTGGGTAGAGGTGGTGAAGAGGAGTTGTGGTTGGCACAGGGCAAAGCGCTCAGGGATCCACGACCAGATGTCCCGCATCTCCTTGGCACTGACAATCTCAGAGGAGAAGGTGTCAGGGTTGAGAGCCAGCTGCACGTTCCGCCTGGAGACGCCCCGGAAATACAGACACAGGGAGAGATGGTACAGAGAACAGAATGTGAGGCAGGTCACACAGCTGGTAATGCATAAAGGATGATGGAGGATGGAGTCAATGCATTCAAGATAATCTATTCTGAGAGTAAATGAGTACAACTTGAAAAAAATGAAAAATGGATCTAGAGAGTAGCAGAGAGGAGAAAACCCACCTAGAACTGTGAAATAACCAATGTAGTAAACACAGGAGTGGATTGAAGATGAGACAGAAGATGGTGGATGGAAAAACGTGGCACAAACCAAACAAAGAGGAAACGACATGATGTGAGACAAGGATGCAAAAGAAACCTAAACCATTCCTGAGAGCATGCAGAGTATAGAGCTGAAAAAGAACTGGACAGTCTTACAAATGCAGCGAATAAAAAAGCGTGGTTAATTCATCTATTGTAATGTATCATATATTCTGTGGTGTACACAGTCTAAAAGATCCTGTACTACTTTAACATGACATTCCTCTCATTCTGTGAATACCACTGAGATTTAATTTCTAGTTCAGCAACTGTGCCCTCCATTTAGTCATGTTCGAGTAAGTTCATTCTAACATGGGTAGATAAGCCAAATGTAATTTTTAATCATAAAGGTATTCTTTTTATTAACTGTAAAACCAGAAAAATGCCTAGCAGAGCTAGATAATATAAAATAAGATAATACTATGTCCTTGATGAATGAAAATATTATAGATGTGTATTGCAGAAAGACATCCATGTGATGAATTCAATGCAGTAGGTTTGCCTGTCAGGCCACAAGAAACAATGTCTAAATGTTCTAAATAAGGGCCAAACACAAAGATGCTCATGATTCACCACGTAAAAATCATATTATTGACTATACCGCTTCTGTTTGACAGTGATTCCTTTCTGCTGCAGGGACTTTTCATTTGTGAGCTGCAGCAGGGTGATCTCCTTGCGGCTAAACAGACGGATGGAGAAAGCCTTCTCTAGCAACTTGTCGGGTGTGATGGTGGACGCAATGCCCTTGATGAAAGCTTGAATGTCCGCCCTAACTTTGCCTGAATCCTGCTGCTGCTGCTGGCTAACCTGGCCTCCCTGGGCTCCTGCTTTATGCTTGCGGTAGAACTTCAGCAAGGCTATAGCCACACGGTAGAGAACCTTGTAGCCCTCCACTAGGTAGACATCCAGGATCCTGACCACGTGACTGAAAGGCAGGTCGCCCAACACCCAGCGCTGCCAGTCTGAGTAGACTTCAAGCACATCCTGGGCTGTGGCCACAATCAGTTTGTGGGCGGGCGCGCAGTACTTGTTGGCCAGGTCACCGAAAGTCATGCAGCTAGACTCATATGCCAGGAAAGTCTGGTCCAGCAGTCGTTTGCCCGGCTCGTTGCAGGCCAGTATACGGCTGACGTGCTCAAAACACTGAGCTTCGTCTGTGCTGAAGTGAAGGAGCAATGAAGTAACAGCCGGTAGTGATGGGCAGTGGGAGATATCTGGGAACTGTCCAGCCACGCAGTTGATGATCTGATGCGCCGAAGCTACTGCCTCAGCCTTCAGGCAGTACCGTGGCACAGGATTTCCATCCACAAAATCTGGAAGTGGAATATGGGAGGAGGGCTTCTTAGTGGCTGCATTTCCCATAATGTCACGATATACTTCTGCATCTGGGGTAACTGTACGACAGGGAATGGCTTTGATGAGCTGCTGGTAGACTTGTGCCCGTAGTTTGTGGTTTTTGGCCCAGTAACCCTGCCGAGCCATCTGTTTGAACTCTTTCAGGTCTTTACAGTCTACCTTGGTGGGCCCGCTGCTCTTGGCCAGATCCCCCATCTGGTTCCAGTCCACAAAGCTGCCATATTCTTCTTCAGCCATGGTGCTGGAAACTTGCTGGACTGCCTGAGTGTGAAGAGAGGAGGGACGCTCTGAGGTACTACAAACCTTCTGTCTACCACACAGCAGATAACACTGTTTTTCTTAACTGCCCATGATGGTTACTGGAAGACACAAAACAGAAAAGAAGAGATTATTATGCATAATCTTAAAAAAAAAAAATCAATAGACAATGGTGAAATCAGTCAGTCAACACCATAGAGCATAATTACACTTGCATTTTCTACAGTTATGAATGCTTCATACTGATCAGTAAAAATCCAGCCCTTGGCTACAAGCCCAACTGTTCCTATATTAATGGCCTCTAGTCTTGAGACAGACATGTTTATATATATGTTTCCATAAGAGGTGATCTGCAACAAGTTACGAGTGATGTATTACAAAATGGCCACAGTAAGTCAGTACTGTATAACAACATTAGTCAATTTCACAGATCACATTTCTGCTCTGGTAAAGATCTTTAGATGGAAAAAAAAGCATGTAGATGCATTTCATACTTTGATGTGAAAACCAATCAAAGAAACTCATAGCTTGAAAGGAATGCATGGCAAGTTAGTGACCCCATATGCAGGCACAAAACAAATTCAGATCATCTGTGATGCACACGTACATTTTGGTCAGATTTATTTGGCCAGACAGAAGTTTGATACTAGAGTAATTAAACTGGGATCTCTGCTAGTGACTGAAATCAAAAAATTAGTACACTGTAAAAGTCCAACAGCAGTACATTTAAAAAACTGATGATCTTTCAATAATCAGGTCATTTCCCACCAATGCCAAACCACAAGTCACATGGAAACGCACGTCCAAAGATCACTTGCCATACTGAAAATGACAGTCATAAAATCATCAGATCATTTCATGCTGCCTTCAAACAAGTCACATGGAGGTGCATACCAATACATTACTGCATGTAAAACTGGAAGCCTTCATGGTGAGCCTGTACAGAGATTCACTGTCCTACTTAGAGGGTATGTTTACCCAAATGTTGCCAATTCAACTTTGACACAGCATGTAATTTTTGAAATACAGACT
The DNA here is from genome assembly GCA_037975185.1 of Centropyge bicolor. Classification (NCBI taxonomy): domain Eukaryota; kingdom Metazoa; phylum Chordata; class Actinopteri; family Pomacanthidae; genus Centropyge; species Centropyge bicolor. Next base: position 776,015 of record JBBMOC010000024.1, on the reverse strand, counting down.
TGAATCCAGATCTGACAAAAGACTCTGAATTGGCCAAATCCTCTTTTATATTTGAGTCAATTCAATAAGTTCTCTGAATCAGAGAATATAAGCTTCTGTGTATGAGCAGTTCAAAGAACACTTAGTTAGATGAGCAGAGGTCTGCAAAACAAAAGCCTTAATAAACACAGTCTTCCAGTAAACTTAGCCCACCATGTATACACACACAAAGGGATGGAATGGCAGCATTTATTGTGCATAAAGTTACTTAAAATGCTATTTAGCAAGATGTTAGATGCAAGAAGCTCAGCGACCATTAGGTTCAACTGGCCAGCCCTTAAACCTTAGTGCTGACAATTTAAACTGGGGCCACTTTCCGATGATGATTAACTTTGCATACTGTGCAGGAATGCTTGGCATAACAACAACAAAGGTCCAGAAATGTTGAGGCTTGATCCTGGTCCACACTGGAACCAGGAATTCTGTTTTATAGGTAAGAACTAAAAGCCATTAAAATTCTCACTTAAATAGGTCAGAATCAGACACAGCCTGCAGGGCTCATAAAATATCAGCAGGTTTTCTGAATGATTATACTTCACATCTTCATTCACAGAATTCCCACACATGTCCAATTTCAGAATTACATCCCAATTCTTTGGTTTCCTGGCTAAATTAAGCCAAGTCCTCGAACAAGATGTTTCAATGGATATCTTAACTGAATCCTGTCACAGACGTCAAGCTTTGATGGTTTTCAGGAGTTACTGCATTTGCTATGACATGACTGAATAATATGATTGAAACTTTGGTCATATTCCCATAATTTCAATAACATTTGCAGCCAATAGATGTAGATGAGAAATGACAAAGAGTTGGCAGCATCAGAACTGAAAAAATATGAGAAATACTATAATCGTTTTCTTGCTTCATGCATCCAAAGATGACTACTGTAAGTGACATTTTAATACTTAAGGTAGTGAATAAAAAAGGAAGCTGACGGTTAAAGGAGGAGCTGACACACTATACTTGTGCAAAAAAACGGACAGGCAGGTTAGTTAACGTTATTGTAGAAGAATTAACGATTTTCATTTTTGTCCTGGAGGAAAAGCAAATACAAAGACAGACAGCACCACCTTGTCTCTGAGCTGTGAGTAACATGACAGCATATTAATGTACTGCACTGACAACTGCAAATGCACGAATAGCTGCATATTTTAAGTCAAATTATCTATTAAGGTTAGCTAGCTAGTTAGTAGTTAACAGGTTAGAGGAGGCACAGCGGTCACAGGGTATTTAACATTACCGCCAGAGTAAATCTGATACACCCTTTTCCATTCACAGCTGCCAAGTTAGCATTGCTAACATTAGCTAGCCGCAAGCTGCTCCTGTCAATGCATGTCAGCAGCTAACGAGACCTGAAGCGGACACACACACACAAAACAAGGTGTCTGACAACACAAGAGGAGAGACAGACACGAAGCAATGCAAACACTGACGGATACAGAAACAACCCGGTGACATTTTTTGGCTAACGTTGCAGCGCCTGCTAGCATAAATGTTACCAACCACACATTAATTCCCTCCGCTGTCTTGGAGTTTGTTGATGTGGAGATTTCAGCTTCAATTTGAGCCCAAAGGCGATGAATTTAAAACGCAAAAGACGGCGACGGGTACGAGAACAACCTCTACAGCATAACACCGAAGAATGGTAAGCAAATTATGATTAACTGAGAGCAAGTAAAGTGACTTTATCCTCACCTGGATGGGAGATGTCTTGAGACGTGAAGCGGCATTCATATTAAGTTGCCTCGAGCATGCGCAGTAGATCCAACCCTGCTCACGACCCTTGTCTGCTGCTGGAGCTGCAGAGGGGAGCTCAGGTGGGTTAGTTAAATATACAATGATCTCTGCCTACAGCCACTTCTCTGTGCACTGTGATGAATGCACAAAAGTGCAAGAAACTGTCTTAAAAACAGCTTCAAGTTTATTTAGATACAGATTATTAGGATCATGCACATATTGAATGTGAATACTTATATCAAATACATATAGCCATACACTCCCATAAAATATACGGACTGCCAGCATACCAAAGGTTATGATGTTGTCCTGTTGTTTACCTGACACATATAATAGGATTTAAAGGCTGAATGAAGAAAACCACCTAGATTATAGTATGTGAGGTTCTCAGTCATCCAGGTCATAGTATTCAAATAAGAGTTCTAATCTGTTCTGAATGAAATGAACTGAAAAAGCTTATTGGATGAGAAATATGGCATCTTTAAGCATCAACAATCAAGTCCAGGTGCAGTTGATTCAACCCTTATTTGAAGAACCAGATCATAGGCTCATGCACTTACATTATGTGCTCTACATCTACCTACTTATAACACATATAAATATCCATGCACTTCTTGTTGTGCACCGAAGAGCAACACAAGCCAACACAAATATTGGCATATTCCTTTTATGTCTTATTTCTAGAAGCCAACTTTCACTGCTGTGACCATGTAAAAGTTGCATGTTAGATCACACCATCAGATTTGTCTTGTTTACTTGCAGATATGCTCTGTCAAATAAGTGAGACAGGACAGGAAGTACAAGGGCAACAAACCCAGTCTTTGTCCCGTGCTCAAAGCAACCGCCCAGCACATGACAGTTATTACTGATAATTAGATTGCGGAGCCATCGTTGCTTTCCACAACAACTCATGGTAAAATGTTGTCGGGCTTCATCTTGTCCCTCTTAAACACAGCAGATGTTTTTCGTGGCCTAATTTACTGTGACCTTAGAAAGAAAATGTGCCTTAGTTACAAAATGAGTGGCATCTGAAAATCTGGAGCAACCGTCTACTATAAGTTTATACAACAGATTACAAACTCAAAATAAGGTGTTTACATGCCCATGTGTGATAGAGAGTTTAGGTTTGCTTTCAGCCATTGCCAAATATTTGACTCCATTTGGATGGAAGCTGGAGTTTCGCACCCAAAATTATAGATAAATTATATTATCATATATTATATTATAGATTAAAGATAAATCCATATTCACGTCAGCACCCATTACATTGCACAGTATGAGACTTATGCATGACTGTGTGATTGATTTTTTTCGTCTTTGAGGATGTATGATTTCCTCATAGCCAAGGTGGTGTCCACAGCCTCTGAATAGTTTCTGTGTGGCACTAAAGTGTGTCAGAAAAAAGACAGCAGCCACGTCATATTAGATAGGCATCCTAATCTGCATGAACTCCATGTCATGATGATTTCATATTTCATTTCAGTCTGAAGCATTTCGTTCAGCCTACCACATGCTTACATAGCACTCCCAAGACAGTGTGTGTGTGTGTGTGCATGCGTGCGTGTTCTGTGTTTGTGAGTGGTGAGTGATTGTAAAGGAAATTGAGAAAAAATGTGAGTATGAAAGAGAGTGCATGCGTGTGATTGTTTGTGTGTGTGTGTGTGTGTGTGTGTGTGTGTGTGTGTGTGTGAGAGAGAGAGAGAGAGAGAGAGAGAGAGGGAGGCAGGGGGGCAGACAGACAGATGGGTGTAAAGCCAGTAAGCCTTTAGGTCTTAGCTTATGGAGGTTTATGCTCATTAAATCCTTTTGCTCCCACACACTGCGTGACATCACTCCAGTAACAAGCCCCACCCCATCCTCCTATCTCACATACACACACACATAAACACACTAGTGCAGAGGCAAAGAGATGCACAGTTGCACTGTGCATCTGCAGTCTAAAAACGGCTAAATAAAGGTTTTTCCTCAAAAGCTGAATGGATACTAATTATACTAATCCATTAGCCATTTATTTCAGTAATAATAAATCGTTTGCCAGTGACAGCTTATCAATTGTGAAGTTTTATTTTGCTGTTATCATTCTGCATTGAAAACATTTGTGTTTTGTTTTTTGTTTTGTTTTTTATTTTAATTTATTGCTGTTAGTGAGACAAATGAGCAAAAAATTAATATAAATAAGCAACAAATAGGCAAAACATGTGGGTTAGTATCTGTTATATTAATGTATTAGTTTATTACTAAAACATAATGCAGAGAGAGTAATTAAAATAATCTTTAGTTGGAGCTTTACTGTAAGTCCCTCTCCGAACTGCAGCTAGAAGGAACGACTTCCTTAGCATTCTTTGTCAAACATGGTTAGATCAGTATGTGCTCTATACATTTGACCTGTATACATTTGACCTGGCATCCTCGCTGGAAAAACCTCCACTCAGGAGGTTTATCTCAGCTGACATGAGGAGCATGGAGGTGCTGTCAGCCAATCAGGGTTCAGTATTGGGGCTGCTTACTTACTCACCCCATCTGGGTCCAAGTCCACCGCCAATTGTGTTCATGGCATGTTTTAGGTATGCTTCCTGCTTGTAGCATCACTGTCTGTCAGCCTATTGAACAAGAAAATCCTGTTCCAAGTGACATATGTGTCCTAACTATCTGCCTGTCCAACAAATGGGATGTTAATTAGTTAAGTGGTGTGGACACTTTCGGCATGCTGTTTGCACTGTGATCTGCAGACCTCCTAATTACTGATGCATGCTCATCCTCATGATCAGAGGCAAACTTTAAAGAGATCACAATACCAGTTTTATTTCCCTCGTCATGATGTCATCATTGTTTTTTGTAGACTTTTTTGAATGATGCTATTACAAAACATGTCTGTCTCCTACAGGCAGTCTTGACAGAAATGAATGAAACTCTGACGCACATTATAGCATGTTCTACCGATGAAAACATAAAATAAATAAAGACTCTTTATTGATTCCCAATTACAGGGTTTAAACTTTCAAACCCACATGAGAAGGTTTTTTTTCTCCAAAAACTGTGGTTAAGCTATATTTCATTCTCTTATTCACATTGCACTGCAGGTTCTGGTCTACACTTTGGCACAATGGCGCCCCCTTCAGGTACCTGGGATCCTCTGATCCGACTTCAGCTTCTCTGCTTGATGCCAATGAATGATTTCAGAATCCCATCACTGTCAATGCAAGTTTCCTACTTGTGCATGATTTAATGAAACCTAGAAAGAAATAAATGCGTTAACTCCTGTCTGAGTTATTCGACAACTGCATTCGTGCAACAACACTTACTTACTAATTTAACAACTTTTATTTGTTATCTATACATTTTTTCACTGGGTATTTTCTTGGATCTATTAATACGCTTACTATTGTTACCATCATTAAATTTGTACTGTCTTTTGTCTCTATTGTGCCATTCAGTGCCAGAGGTTTGCACCATTTGAGCTATTTAAATGAGCTCCCTGCTTGAGTATCAATTCACAACCAAGGCTTAAGTCTAGCCAGCAAGATTGAAAGAAACTGTGTCACCCAATAGCGTGGGCTCCATTGTATCTGTGAAAGGCCTCAGCAGCACTCAGGGTATTGTTTCCTTTAAAGGGGAGTCAGGTTACCTTGACAACTGCAGGATGCCTACCCATAGACCCCGAGACGGAGAAAAGGTCCGGCCAGAGAAGGAGGGAAAGAAAGCGAAAAGAGACAAAAAGGGAGGCAAAATACTTCCCAGCCCCAACTTTATTTCCTTTTTTTTCAGTTTGTGTGTTTTGAAAACAGGCCTGATGGTTGCCAGTGGGTTGGGACGGAGACCCAACGAGGTGAGGATGTGTGTGTGCGCATCTGTGTGTGTGTCTGTGTGTGTGGTTGTCCATGTGTTGTTGGTCTTGTATGCTGACATCTCTGCATCTGTCCCACATAGACACACAATAATAGTTTGGTGACAGCAGATCTGTTTGATTATCACATTTAATGAACATGTTTAACACACTTGTAAAAAAAAAACAACACAAGTTAAAAAAGGCATTCACTATAGTCATGCAGGCAGTAGCATTACTTTAAAGTCTATCTGTGGCAGCAGACTGTATTGATGCAGTTCATGTGACCATTCGTTTGCAATTTGAAGAAACTACAATGTATTTTTAGAGTTTGAACCAAATGTGGAAGTGGAAAAAGAAATTGTGTAACAATAGTGCAAGTAGGTTTTTCTTCACCCAAGACATAATTATACATTTATTACTGAATATGTTGCACTTACTTGTATTTAAAATCCTTGTTTTGACAGTGAGAGCCAACATCCTGTAAACAGAGGGCCATGCATGTTGCGCTGAGGCCACGCAGGTAAGGCTCGGCATCATTAGATCAGTGGACAGGAAATAGCAAAAATGTGCAATAGAAAGTAACCGATGCACCTCAATTCATCCATGTCCGCCCCTGCATGAGCATTGACATTTTGCTTTATTCACTGTAGCTGGTTGAAATTCCAAAAATTGGAATTGTCTCATTTTCACAGCCGATAATTCTGTGGCGCCTCACACTGACTGTTCGACTTCTTGACAAAACACATATATAACGAGTAATTGATTCTATCCATAATCACATCTTCCTTTTATTTGAAGCTGGATTTCCCCAACATGTGACATCATGGTAGATTTCAGGCCAACTATCACAAAGTCATCTGTTTTAACATGATTCCTCCTGTGCAGCTTTATAACCGTGCTATTTTTCCATACTGTTGTTGCCTCGAATCGGAGGCATGTGATGTCGTGATGAGTGCTCTGACGACACTGATCAAATTCAGATTGACAGAATAAAATGGAAATAGCTTGTCTTGGAGCTTTATAGGCGCTGAGAGAGCCTTGAAACTGTTTGTGCATGTACTTGAATTTGGCTGTGTTTCTTTAGGTAAGGGTTGGTGGGTTTACTGGCCTGATGAAAGTGAGAGTGAAGTGATGGCTCTCTGCCCCAGTTAAACTGAAGCTGGGAGCACATGTGAGCAGCGAGCAGACACATGCTATACCGGCACATCACGCTTCAGATATTTGTTTTGACACACCAGGGTCCTCACTTGATGTCATGGAACGATTTAGTTCTCCACATTCTCAGCATATATGATGAAAGGCAAAGTCAGACTGTACGCTTTCATTGCATTGAATACACTCTTAAAATCAAATCTATGACATGACAAGAGATTTAAATGGTTGTGACACAAACGATTAACAAGTGACCTTTTATGTTATGTCCAACATGTGCCCAATAAACATACTAAGAAAATATAGCAATGACATATCTGACATGGAGTTTACACTGTTGCACATTCTGCTGAGTTTGTGCTTTTTAAAAATATATGGGGAACTTCTTCGGTTTGTTCCATGTAATGGATAAATTTTTAAAACAAATAGTTACATTTGGATAAATGGATGATTTAAATGGCTAAAAGAAATTGATGAATGGATAAATTCTTGAGTCTTTGAGCTTCTGCTGCTCCAAGGTAGATGCACGAATGCAAACCAAACTGGCCTAAATGTTGGAAGCTCAATTACATCAACTTTTATATAGTGTTAAATAACATTGCATTTGAAATCAGTTCAAATGAGCACATTTGACTGGTGGTGTCACTGAGTTCATCAGAGCCAATGATGTGCTGCTGGAGCATTTTAATAGAAAGAGGTTTCTCTGTGTATTGTGCCCTCTAGTGGATGCCTGGTGCTCTGCCTGTGCCTGTCTGTGTTGACCCTGCTGCTGCAGAGCCTCTGGGTGCCACTTGAGATGACCAGGGATGAACCGGCCGGGAGGTCACCTGAGGAACACGGTAACCTACACGGACACACATGTTTAAGTAGAAAGGCTGTTCAGGCAAAGGTTTTCTTCTTGGTTTATCAAGAAACAATTGTAAACAATCTCCTGCACAGTGTGCTTTTCTGTAAAATCAGCACTTTTTCTGATGCACATGTTTAATAAATGAGCATATTCGGCTTCTTCCTGAAGCTTCCTGATCTGTGAGTGATTATCAATACATCATCAGGAGCATTTTGGAAAAAGACACTCAGTGTTTTAAGCGGTTAAGAAAGTCTTTACTAAATGTTAAATGAGCTACTAATACTATTATAAATAACTATAATAACTATATTATAAATCACTTAAATAGTGCACACACACGCATACATACACACACACACACACACACACACACACACACACACACACACACAGACACACACACACACACACACACAAATCTCCTCCTCTCCCCCATTCATCTTTCATTGCACCTGTGTCCAAAGGGCCTCTGTTCATGTAAGTAATGATATGCTGACAGTCAGCTGGCTGAACACAGATGAAGTTACATCACCAGTCTGTGGGATTTTACTGTGTATCACAGGTTAAAGCTCGATCCTTATGAACTCATATCAACCTTAAATCCACCAACACCCCCCATCTCACTAAACAGAAAATACACAGTGTAAGTAGTCTTTCCCAACAACTGTTTCCAAGTCCCAGAGGTCGACAATATAACACTCAGTATTCCTCGTTCACTGCCAACGCAGCTCTTTTAACAGTCCTCCATGCTTCACACAAATGTTTCAATCAAGACATCCTTGATCTGCCATCTCAAATAGCTCATGTAAGCCTCACCAGCAGGCTTATAAAACACACACTTGCTGTTTTTGCAGTTATGGCATGTCTGGTAACTACAGTCCAAAGTCTGGCAACCAGAGTGCTTAACTGTGATCATCAGAACTTCAGGTCAGTCAAACACCTGCACTGGATGACCTGTCAGGGAAAAGACAGGAGGTATGATAGAGGTTTCATTTAACATTGTTTGTTACATCAAACAGTAATAATATATGCACATGTATTGAATTTGTAGTATATGTAAATCACAATTTATGGCCTTATAACTAAATGTCTGTTTTTGACAGTGGGTCTTATGAATGTTGGAAGTCCTTTTCTTTGAATGAATATTATTACTGACTAAAGCAGTGATTGGGAAAATACATTTTGCTGTTACACAAGATTATGTTTTCAAATCGTTGTTTTTCCTGAATCAGGAAAAAAACCCTGCTTTGACTACTCCTGCATTCAGGCAATGCAGATTTGCAAGGAGACACTGCATTGTTTTGGGGGTCACCAGCCGAAAAGGTTGGCAACCACTGGGTTAATGGATGCACAACACCTGACTGAAATCAATGTAAATGCGGTGTTTGGGAATAGCTTGACCTCATATTGAAATGTAACCTTAACAGCTTTATGAAGTCAGCAATTTGAACATGGAAAACTTTCTCTGGAAACGTTAAAAAAAAAAATGCATACAGTATAAGAGGTGTGTGTGTGTGTGTGTGTGTGTGTGTGTGTGTGTGTGTGTGTGTGTTTGGGGGGGAGGTTGACTTACTACTATTGGGGATATACGTCAGACTTAAGGTCAGTTATTTGCGGACAGCTACCGGGGGAAAAAGTTGTGTTGTGTGTGTGTGTGTGTGTGTGTATGGGCTGTGTCTGGAACCACAAAACAATGTGAGATGACTGCAATACTCCAGCACTCCAGTGATCCTAAAACTCAAACATTAAAAAAATAGTGGGAGCATACTGTACATACATGATATAACATGTTGTGTATACTTTGTGTCATAGGTCAGTGTGGTCTCGGATTTCGTAGACTGGCTCTTCGTTTGGAGGCTTTGAGTACTCAGGTGCAGAGGCTGAGCAGAGAGAGAGGGGACACCCAGCTGACCAGAGATGATCTCAGTCTGCTGCTGCAGAGGTATTCAACAGCATCTACAGACTTGACGTACAAACAGAACTCATGGAACATCTCAGTGTAATAATGAAACTGCAGATGGAGTTTATTTTATCTGGTCACATTTCATCTCATTTCTGTTCCAGCTTTAGACAGGACCAGCAAGGCTTAGCCCACCTGGTGGAGAGGGAGCTGAAGAGAGTGTCTCAGAGGCTTGACCAGCTCAGTCGTCAACATCAGTCACACACACCATCGCCACATGACGACCTTGGACTACACACAGGTAAAACTCAGGCTTTTATCACATGTAACTCACTGGTTTTATTTTGTTACTTCTTTGGGGAAGTTATTTGATTGTACTTTTTTAGAGCTATTTTGGACAAGTGTTTATATTTGATAAAAATGTGAATTCATTACAATATGAGTTTGAATTTCACCAGATTTAGATAATCTGCAGTTTTTAAATTTTAATTTAAATATTACTGTTTACTTCATTGTCTCAGCTAAAGCAGAGATTTAAGGGTTTGCTCCAGTTCTTATATGATTTAACATTCTAGCTAAATAAATACGCTCCCCTCTCCCTGCATGTTGCCAGCTCCAATAATTGGCCAATTGCAAGCTTTTCTGTGGTTTACTGCTGTGTTAGTGTGATACTCTGAGCCAAATGCACGGTTCATAGCCTCAATAGAGGTTAACCACACAGTGAAATTAACAAGCTGTGATAATGGAGGGTGTGAATGGGGGGGTTAAAGGGCAGTGGGTGCAGGTGGTTATGGGGGATGAAGTCCTTGAATAGAAGTTTAACAAGTCCCACAGAGCCAGTGCCGATCAACTGGCCGTGGGGAGTAAAAAAAGTTTACGTCTACGCTACGACCCTCCTGAGAGGTGTCAGGTGAGAGTCGGGTTACGCACCCTGGTTGGCACGCGAGGGGTTGTGTATGTGTGTGCGTGTGTGTGGGCAGTGGTGATGAGTGGGTACATGCCTACCTCCCTTCCTAAAAAAGGGAATTCATAAAGCTCGGGCCACACAGACACCATCCCGTGCATATGTGAGGGTACACACTTGTCTACATGCACACACACACACACACACACACACACACACACACACACACACACACACACACACAAAGTATGTACACACATGCCACCCGCATACACACATACACGCGTTTCCCCATCACCAGCCTGGTCGCCCCCTACCCTCTTCCTCTCACATTACCTCACACCCATAAAATATGACTGAATTACCCAGGAGTCCTTTCACCAACTTGTCTACTCATACTCTTGTTTTTGCAGAGGGAGCACTTTTTTTTTTTTTTTTTTTTGCAGCGCTCCTATAGCATATCACTGTTTTTAGGCTTTCACACCTCGACTATGCCCACAGGTTTTCTTATCTTTTTTTTCTCCATTTCCCTTTTTTACTAGGTTGTTTTACATAGTTAAACACTGTGTACTTTGGCATGAGCTAGCATTGTAAAAGTGTATGTTTGGTAGGAGGCAGGTGTGTCAGGTGTGTGTGAGCACGCGTGTGTGTGTTCATTCCAGTTGATTGACATTGGCTAAAGATGGTGGGGGGCTTACGGGAAAGGGCCTCTGAGAACACACTGCCTCTACTCTAATGCCTCTTGCACGCATGGCAGCACTATACGTCGTGCTGATGGCTGCTATTCATTGTGAACATTTCGAGTCGAGAGGTTGTATATCAAAGTTATTATCCACTGTTCTTCATTACCTGCAGCGAGTTAACTCTACAATGTCGTTTTTGTTACTAAAGCCAAGCTTGTGGAATAATGATGCATTCAAAATGGCCACATAAAGAAAAACGGTGTGACGGCTAATATCTTACCCGTAGGGCCCAATGAGAAGTGTGAGGTGCCAATGGATCCTGCATATCCGGTGTGTGCGGAGAAAGTGGAGGTGAGAAAGTGGAAATATATGTGGTAGCATGAACTGTGTGTGTGCGCACTGTTGAAGCGCATACCTCCACCTCAGGTTTAATATTTAGCTCCAAGATCATGTGTGGGCTGGATATGGAAATGCCATTTTAAAATAATGGGTAAGCTCAGCTAATCTGCATGATGATTTACTGTACTTCACCAAAAATGTGCGCCATTATTTTGACTTATCATTATTTTGATTTAACATCTGTCTCTCTGGCAGTTTCTGCGGGCCCGTTGGCAGTCAGACCCCTGTTATGCCTTTTATGGGGTGGATGGTACCACCTGCTCCATATTGACTTACCTTAGCCAAATAGAGGACTTTTGTCCCCCTCGTCTTGGAAGAAACCACTCTGCACCGCCATGGCACCAGAAAGCTCACTCTCATGCAGAGAAGGTACAAACACATCTGGCTGTACTTTGAATGCAGATTAGGCTCATACTAAAACTCTACTATAATTTCTATCATACTCATTCCACTGTTTCATACTATGATCAAACACAGGCTGAGATACGTATGACTCTGAGTCCGCTCTATGAGGTCATCAGCAACGGCAGCAGCCCTGCCTTAAACTTCATCCGGTCCAGAGTGGAAAGGATGTCAGACCGGTGGATACAGGCTGGTGTGAGGATGAGACAGGGCTGCAACAAGACAGTCTCCACCCAGATGAGGGTATGAACCAACACATCAACACTGCCAAGCATCATTTCTGAAATTATTCCAACATACATATGCTTAGAGGCTTGATTTTTAGTGTCTAGATGCTGATTCTTGATATTACAACCCCAATTCCAAAAAAGTTCCAAAAAAGAATGTTTGACCTCATAAACTTCATTGATTCTTGTAAATATCTGCTTATTCTGAATTTGATGGCAGTAACATGTTTCAAACAAGTTGGGACAGGAGCAACAAAAGACTGAAAGTTGTGGACTGATCCAAAAACACCTGTTTGGATCATTCCACAGGTAAACAGGTTCATTGGTAGCAGGTGATAGTATCATGATTGGGTATGAAAGGTTCATCCTGGAAAGACTCTGACATTCACAAGCAAGGATGGAGAGAGGTTCACCACTTTGTCACATGATTGCATAAATATGCATATGTCCCCATCTTCCATCCTCCAGGTGCTGCTTTATCCCGGTGCCCTGGCTGGGAGCGTTGGTCAGCGGTTTGAAGCCATGGTGAAGAGAGGGGGACCTCTGGGGGAGCTGGTTCAGTGGGCTGACCTCAGTGCCTGTCTGACAATCCTGGGCCACAACCTCACCTTCAGCACCTCACAGCACCAGCTCCACAGGTTGGCACCACTTTCCGATAACACTGCTTACTTTCATCTGATATGAACAAAAGGATTTTAGTAGTTAATTTGATTGAGTTAAACTGGCATCACTCACATATGATATATTCACAAATGAAGTGATGAGAGAAGCAATAGATCGATGCTGAATGTTGCTTAGCAGTGAATGGCGTGACGTGTGTTTATTGTGATTGGCCCAGCCTGATAGGTGCTGCTCCAGGCCGAGGCAGTTGTCCAATCCAGAGGCCCCTGACCTTTGACCTCATCTATACTGACTACCATGGCCTTGCTCACCTTCAAGGCGCCATGGGACTGGCTTTCCTGCATTACCAGTAAGAGCTACATGTTTGTTCTCTGGAAAATCTTCATTTTACATCTACACAGTTTTCAATGCTGGATACATTTTGCGATGAATATCTTTCTAAATCTCATCATAGGTGTCGCTTCAGAATCCTGGACTCTTTCGGCACTGAACCAACCTTTAACCTGGGGAGTTATGCACGCAGCCATGGATATAAAACCCTGTGGGGCAGCTGGGGTCTGCAGCCTCTGCAGTACATGACCATGTTCCGTAAGTCTGTGTGTGTGCACGACTGTAATCATGCAAACCCGTGACTCAGTGAGTGTGTGTGTGTGTGTGTGTGTGAGACCACAGCTGTGACACTATATGATGGCAACTCAGTACAGTGAATTGATTCAGAAATGCACTTGTCGACACACACACACACACACACACACACACACATATATATACATCTACACACATATTTATATCTTGCTGCCGCAGCACTGATCCTTCACTCACACCCCTCAAAGCGTCTTCACTGCGCGAGGATTAATAGCTGAGGTTAAATAAACGTGGTGCCCAGACAGAGCTTTCATTCCAACACCTCTCCCTGTCATCTTTCCCACCCTGCCGGGAGACGGAGACAAGCTGGACGCGCCGGGCCCGGAGCCACCCTTCATGCCTCGGCTTGGAACACTGTTTATTTGTCCTGCTGAGGGGGGAGAGAGGGATGGCTGTTGGCTGATGGCGGGGAAAGGGCAAAAAAAGAGAGAGACAGCGAAAAAGAAACAAAAACACAGGAAGGAGAAAGAAAAGAAAGCTTGAGAAAAGAGCAGTTTGCGCTTCTGTTTTTGAAGATAGTCGATGAAAGGGGTCGCACTAAACCGACCGACGCTGAAACCAACCAACAAAGAAAAACATTCCTTCACATCAAACCCCCACATGTTGCATGATCTTGATCATATCAGTGTGCTGTTGCATATCTCTGCTAATCTGATGTATGAGTGTGTTAAGCAATGAACCGAGACAGGTGTAAGAGACAAGTGGGGACAAATTGGGCTGAAAAGAGGCCAGGAAGACTTTCTGTGCTGCTGCGAGAGTGAACGAGTGAAGATCTGGCAAAAGTCTTTTAAACACAAACCTTGAGACACACACATGCAAACGTTGCAGATGCTCGCACACATGTCCACACACACACACACACACACACACACACACACACACACCTTTGCTGGCACATTCCTCGTAAAGTAAATACTCATCTTTCACACCTTCCTCAGTGTGTCGGGGGGCAGCAGGGTGGCAGCTGCCTATCCAAACAGCCAGACGTTAACCTCTCATACATGTAGACTTCTCATTTCCTCTAACCGCTGATTTATGCCGTGCAGCGTGTTTTTCCTCTCTCACAGAACTTTAATCTTAGCTGTTATTCACCTGTAATATTTTTGGCCTGTGTCGTCAGTAACGCCTGCCCAAAAGGAAGATGTGTGCACAGGCGTTCGCTGTCTTTTATCATGTTTTCATAAAATAATTTTGTTACATTACTGACAAATGAAGCAGTTTTATACTCCTCAAAATTGTAGCTTCATTTCAAACTGCTGAATAAAGTTGAAGTTCTGGCTCATGACAGTCCATAGTCATGAGTACAACATCTGTGGCGCAGTTTATCTTTTCATGTGATCACTCAGTGTTCTGTCTTCTTTAGCTCATACTCCTGATAACTCCTTCCTGGGCTTTGTGAGCGAGGAGGCAGTGAGGGAGGAGGCGAGGGAGGAAGAGCTGGAGGTGGAGACCTACAGGAAGGACAAGACAGCAGTCGTCTACGGCAAACAGGAGTACATGTGGAAGGTATATAGACCAATAGAGTGAAGATGTCAAAAAGCCAGCTAATGCACCATTTTACATAATAGTGAAGATTTCACAAAGACGGCTGAGGGTTTTTGTACGTGCTGGTCCTGTATGTGCTTGTCTCTGTATCTGTATCAAGGGTAAGTCTGAGTATGTGAGGGTGATCAGTGAAGAGCTGGAGACCCATGCTACAGTCTACCAGCCTCCAGGACACACCTCTAATCTTCCCAGCTTCATCAGAAACCACGGTTTGCTGACTCAGGAACGCTTCCTACGACTCCTCCGCAGAGCCAAGGTCAGATAAGAGCTCATCTGAATGTTAACCTTTTAAGTGCATCTGATGCTTATCCTGCCCGTCATGCCTTGTTTACGATGGATCCTTGTTAAGATGCAAAAAAATGCCTTCCCTCTGCTGCCTCACTCTCAGGTGTTTGTAGGCCTTGGATTCCCCTATGAGGGTCCAGCTCCCATTGAGGCGATAGCTCTGGGCTGTGTGTTCCTCCAGCCACGGTTTGACCCGCCACACTCATCAGATAACAATGATTTTTACAAAGGAAAACCCACCACAAGACAGGTAGGTAACCCCTGGAGTTGAAAAGATGAATATAAATATCCTACATTAATTTTTAGATCTAAAGACAGTCATTTACTTTGGACCACAGATCTCCTCCCAGCACCCATATGCTGAAAAATTCATCGGCAAACCCCACGTGTGGACTGTAGATGTGACCAACGAGACCGACGTACGCGAGGCAGTCAGAGCCATCCTGCGCACAGAGGTGGCGTATATAAGTGTATATAGACACACAACTTGCGATCCTATAAAATCTAGTAACAGTAGCACTGAAACAAAGTGTATGTGTGTGTTTTTGTAGGTGAAGCCTTTCACTCCCAGAGAGTTCACGTGTGAGGGGATGCTGGAGAGAGTTCATGGTTATATCGCTCACCAGGTACAGAGATAGAGCCATGTAGGATAGAGCTGTCATGCTGGGTTTTTTTTGGTGCTAGCACAACTAATCAGACTCCTGATGTAGGCAATAAGATAGAAAGTGTGTGAAACAATGCAGTGGAAACCCTTAGAAACTTGTTTGTTACCAATGCACAACACTGATTTTGGCCGTTTATGAAATGAACCATTATCTCTGTTATGATGAATGTTCCTCTCAAACCACATCTACGGCTCCATCTAGCTTTGTAATAATCACATCCAATTCACTTCATTTAAAAGGCTAATTAATAGTTTGTTAATAGGGTTCAGAATAGGGAGATTTTTGCTTGGTTCAAACTCTCTGCGTTGCCTGTTCTTTCCTTTAAATCCCTACAGAATTTTTGCAGTAAGTCTGCCCCTACCTGGCCACCGGAGAGCGCTCTCAGGGCACACCTGGGTCCCCTGGGTCAGTCATGTGTAAGCGTGTGTCAACGGTCGTCCCATGTGTGTGAGCCTGCTCTGTTTCACCACCTAAACAGTCCTGCTGCATTCACCAGGTGAGAGATTCAGGAGGAAATGCAGTTTATTATAAGTTCAAGTACCAATCTAAGGGCCTTTATATAGACTGTGAGCACACTGCAAGATACATGCAAATACTTGAAAAATCAACTTATTTTTAGATGATAACGAATAATTTCATTTTCCATTTTGCAGACTTGGGATAGGCTGCTCCAGCACGGGACAGGAAGTGAACCACCTGTTTCCTTCCTACAGCCCTTGGGGTCGACACTGCGGCCTTCAGCAGGAGCCTCTGCTGTTCAGTTGTGCCGGCTCTGACCCTTCTCAGCGCAGACTGTGTCCCTGCAGAGCTCACCTGCCCAGACAGGTGGCGCTGTACCCCGACCGCCTGGAAACAACACTGTGAGAGAACTCAGGGAACGAGTGGGCGAGGATGAAGTCAGCACCAAAGAGCCAATCTACAATGCATACTGTTTCGGTGAAGAACTGATCGTCGACCAAAGAGAGAGAGCTGTCCTGCCAACACTGCTGAAAGCTTTGTGGACTTGTTTGTGGATTTTTCCAATTTCCAAAAAGCTGGACACTGGAATCAGGGTTGTATCACATGCACATTGATATGAGTTGAAAATCCTTTAAATGCCTCAGTAATCTGAAGGAATTATCTCAGTCAGCATCTCTGACATTTAGTTTTTCATAACAGTTGAATTCATCACAAACACATAACGTCATAGGGGTTCATCCTTCAGGAAGTGGACATTAATCAATTCAAAAATTCAATAAGTATCAATCGGTGTTAGAGAAGCTGTGCCAAGTGCTTTAAGTTTGCCTATGTGGAAGTGAAATATGGCAGGATACATCCACACTTCACTTTGTTTTTTTTTTGTGGCAGTCATTACTCAGGAACCAAAACTTAATGATTGTCTTTTCACAAGTACTTAAACTGTCGGAGGATGATGAATTCAAGGCCTGCTGTCTCATAGTGCAGAATAAAGCTCCTTCTTGTTTTTGTAGCTTTTCCTTGATCCCTTGAGCAAACAGTCTTTAAATGAACGCACTTTAGGGAAAAGGTGTATTTAAATGAATATAAGTGAAAAGTGGCGCTTATAACTCTAAAGCTATACTTTCTCAGTGTTTAACTTCTCCTCTCCTGCTCCAGATCACAGCACAGTGCACTTCAGTATTATGCTAAATAAGTATCTAATCATTCATTTGCTTACAGTCATGTATCACACTGGTCAGCGTTGCATGGGATTACTGCATGTAGCCCCTCAATGCATTGCTGGCTGCAAGTATTAGCCCGGGGCCTCGGAGGAGAGCGAGTGACAGCCTAAGTGATGAGGCTCATTATCTGAGTGAATCATGGATAACCTCTGGATGCCTTTGGGAGGTCACAGCCATATGACCATTATTATACTGTCATATAAACCATTGGTTCCCAACCATCTTTGACTTCGGAAACCCCCCTCAGCTCTGTTTAAATCCATAACCCCCCTTCGACTAGTGTAGGCACAACCTCATTGTTTGTCTTTCAAACACATATTTTGCGTCATTTAGAGCGGGAAAATGTCACTGAAGGCAGGATTAATTATGTTGTCTTGACTTATTTTACTAGAAATTACATCTTAAATGATTTTGATCATAACAGATGACTCATTTTGCCCGGTATTATTCCTCGACTGCCTCATGACCCTCAGATACTTAGAACCCCCTCAAGGGTATTTTGCAACCCAGGTTGATATGAACAAACATGGAAACTTCACATACAGTGGTGGTGGTGATTTAGTTGTACAAGACAATGTGAGGTTTTCCATTTCAGAAGCCTCAAATGCTCGACAGACTTATCCCATCATCTGTGCCTGCAAAACAGCTTGTAAAAGAAACAAATGATAACAACTAAAGGCCAAACTACCCACGATCTGTGTTGTAAGTGATGGGGTGCTGGACTTACACGCCGCAGCTGTTAGCAAAGATGGCTCCAACAACGGCCACAAGCTGCTATTTTGAACTGGATGGATGTGAGGTTTTTCTTGGAAACGACGCGCTCATGAATGTTAATTGGCAGAACTAGAGACCTTTTCTGCCCCAATACGCTCCATGTGACCAGAACATATTGTCACTCAGGGATCAGAGCGCTCGGGGCTGCGACGACAGGACCGCTCGACAGCGTGATTGACAAGTAAATGCCTGTGAAACGGTCCGAGAAAACAACACTCGCGATGACTTCGGTGGATTCTGGTGAATTCACTTGGCCCTGTCAAATGTGACTTTCGCTTAATGAGTTGAACGGTCCAAAGATGATGGAAATTAACTCGTGTTTATCTCGAAAGGTTGTTTGGATTAAAGGAAAATAAAAGCCGCTTTTGACGCAGAGGGACGTCTCTGAAACAAAACTTTTGGAAAGTTGTGTGTCATTTCTGGATGAGTCATGTTAATTCATATCAGTTACATGTGTTATGGCATATAAAAGCTGTCACTCACCTCCCGGGTGGCTGATAGCAGAGGGTTCAAACTGAGGGTTCGAAAACAGCATCGAGTGTGGAGCAAAATGCGTAAATGTGGACAGACAAAGGTTTTAGTGTTCCACATGACTGCCCACTGACCTCATAATGAATGGGACTGTATGGGGGCGCAAAACTGACGGTGTTTAATACTGTGAGGATTTCTTGGCAGATTAGAATCTGTATGAATATCACAGTGCATTCACATGTGAGCTACCATTAAGATTGAGAAAGTCGTATTGTAACCCTCAGGAGACATTTGTCTTAGGCCTTCAAGTTGGTGTGACAGCACATGTGTTCAATCAGATATTAATTAGATAGATAGATAGATAGATAGATAGATAGATAGATAGATAGATAGATAGATAGATAGATAAAGACAAATGGTGCATTGTTTATGTTTTTATACTTAGGTAATAATGAGTGGGGCATGATAAATGTATATGAAAGGGCTAAAAACAAGTCTAGTATTCTTATTATTTTTCTTGTGGTAGAACCTGGGACAGTTTGGTAGTAAATGTTGAGAACTGGGACATTTTACAGATATTTGTCAGGACTCTGGACACCCACCTTGAAACTGGGACAATCCCTGTTGAACTGGGACATCTGGTAGTTTACATTATAGAGGAAAAATGAGGGGATCACCAAAGTCATTCATCCTAAGGGGGGTGTGAATATCTGTACAAAATTTCATATTAATCCATCAAGTAGTTGTTGGGATATTTCAGTCTGGACCAAAGTGACAGACTGACATCCGTAGGGCCACGCTGCTAGTGTGGCTAAAAATAGCGGGGTCTGCATTTACATGCTGCATGCCACCTCTGCACGATGAAATAACGATTAGACGGTTTGAAAATAAGAGATGATTGATGGAGGAGAAAAAAATATTTAAAAAAAACCCCTTGAGAAACTCAGAGAGGAAACGTGAAGCTGTGTCGGGGTCAGCCAGACATCGTGGAATGTTCACGCTCCAGTCGAGGTTCAATAATGTTTGTCTGAGTGCTTTTTAATTCTACATGAGAGACGGGAACTCTTTTAGCCACACTGGGACTCTTTCTCCTTTACCTTTTAACAGTGGAATGTGGTGGCAAATCAAACTTCGCTGCCAAGAAAAATGAGAGATCTTATAGAAGAAAGCAACACGAGGAGAGTTTCACTTAAAGTCAGACTTTCACCTTGTGTCACGTCTGTCGTTTTAGATGTCGGTCAGATTTGTTCTGAGGAACCTCATGCCAGCGAGATAGCGATTCACATTTTTTTCCACTATTTATTGCTTCACATGCATTGCTAATTCATTTACAAGCTTGGGATGACAAACTTTATATTTAGTTCGAAATGATCTGCCTGTATCAACTTCATGTTACAAAGTCAGATGCATAACTCACACATGACTTTTTCTTCCTGAGAGTTACTGGAAAATGTTTCAGCCTCCAGAATTTATTGCTGTATAATGTTGTGCATGACTGTTTACTATCAATCACACGGGATCTTGGATTTACGCTGGATCTTCAAGTGTTTCCCAATGAACTTCTCTCATCCAGTCAAACATCACTTTGGACTGAACAAAAACGGGCAGGAGACCAAATAAAATGGGGAAAAGAGGGATCTTTTTCCTCATTTTATCTGGTCTCCTGCCCGCTTTTTTCTTTCCTTAACACTTTCCTTCACATCCCATTTGCACTCATTCTGATCTCCTGTTCCTTATTGCATCTTTATCTGTGACATGTTCCCATGTGATAATCAATGTTGACTCGATCTGGCATTGATCACGATGGATTTGAACAGTGTTTTAGCAACAGCACCACAAGACGTACCACTTTTGATCGTTATATTTTTTTTATTACTAAAGTGTTGATCTTGGATAGTCTTGGTATGAACAAATCCTTTTTTGGATATTTGGTGTGATGAAGACCTCTAAATGCAGACTGATGTGAACCGTGACACAGCTACAAATACATATTAGTTTAGTATCTCCAGTTTGTACCATATGGACTCATTCACTTTTGTGTGTATTGCTAAAATGGCTTGTGCAAATGAAACTGATTTTTACTGAATGATTTCATGACCCATACATCCCTCAGTCTGTAGGAACCTCTGCCTCTTTGCCTCTCCAAATCTGTTCATTTGCAATAGCAGATTGTTCCCTAAAGGGGGCAGTGTGGTCAAGTCAAACTAATGAGCATTACACTAAGTCACAGCATACCAGTTACAACCTCAGCAACCTGCTTAGGAAACCAGATGAAAACAGAAAAAAATCCAAGAGAAAAGGGATTTTTGCATGTTGCACAAAAGAGAGATAAAGGAAAATAGATGTAATGTAGATGTGTTGGGACAAATGGAGACGCTCTCTACAGGTAGCTCTCCATTTATGTCGCCCGACACACTTGCAAAAGGGGGGAGGGAGCAGAGTGAGCTTAACTACCATACGAAAGCAGCTGCTTTTATTGAAACCTGTTATTGGCGTGCCAAGATTACACTGAACAACAACAACCCTCCTCCCTGGAAGCCAATAAAATGCCGACAACAAACACTTGGCTTGCCTACAGCGCTGTTAGAAGCCGCAGAGGTTGGCCTTAATGATACTTGGTAACTATTACAGACTATTAAAGTGAACGAATAAAAGAGGAAAAGAACGAGAGAGAAGAGAAGGGCAGAGGAGCAAACAGTGATTCCTTAAGAAGTTGTTTCCAGACGTAATGTAGGTAGCTGACTCATTGTTGGGCAACCTGAAAGAGATGCACTGCTTTGGTGTGTGTGTGTGTGTGCGTGGACCGAGGGAAGTTGGTTTAGCTGTTGGATGAAAAAGTGTTTTTGTGTCTGCCTAGAGACAGATAAAATAACAAAAGCGCTCTGTCTGATGTGCTGTTACATCCATCAGCAACACACACTACAGGCCCGGAGAGCTGTTGTATATGCTTGAGTGGTCGGGGCGCGGCACAGGCCTTTTCCGTGAATCTCCCCAAACGTCTTGTGTCAGTTTTTTCTAGCAATCTCGCCACACCTGAGTAACTCTGAGGCAGACGTGATCCGGTTCGTGCCTTCTTATGCGTGTGTCCAGAAATGTGCTGCTAATCCCATTGTCTTTATGTATGTATTCAAGTGAAAGCATTTCGTGACCTCTAGGGGACGGGAGAGGTCGTCCACATGGACTTGGATCTTAGCGAGAGCAGCCACAGGATCAAATGTAATACCTGAAGTCAAAGTCGAGAAAAACATGCAAAAGCTACTAGCAGAATATGCTCACATAATATTTTTGCGAGTCTGATTTATGCAGGGAAAGCTTCTCTCATTTTGTGCTGCTCCATCCCTTCTTCTTAGCACACTGAGGAGGCACAGAGGAGAAAGTTGTGAGGAAACACAGCAGCTCTTGTCATCTTTCATCCCACACCTCTGAATTGCCTTCATTTTCTGGGGGCCCATAAATTGGTTCTTATTGTCCCATAAATGGCTCCTTTTTGGGGTGGGATTTATAGTGAGGGGTGGCAATGGTGTGTGTGTGTGTGTGTGTTAAAACCCACCTTTTGATGTCCCCCCTGCTTAACAGGCAGTGCAGACGCGCCTGCCCATATGCTGCGCGCCGCCTTTGCCACACACTGCTAGCGTGAGACTCTCTCACACACGCAGGCACATTAAAAGATATTAAACTGCTTTTCTGCTTTCATTCAGAGTCATGGGATGTAACAGCCAAGCAGGGTGGTTCACGTTAAGCTGTGCCACTTCCTCAGCTGTAATTAAAGCCGCCCATGCAGGGGGTCTCGGGAAGTCTTGTTTTGCTACACCCCTGATCCTGACCTTTCAGAAGGAGAGGGTGAGGCTTTTTTTTTTCTTTTCCTAACGCTGTGGAATAGGTTGGAATAATATAGGCTGGAATATATTTGTGAGTGGTGATGTGGATTTTCTGTAGTTTTCATTATAAATGTCCACCAGGCATTTGACAGATGGTGACTAAATTCAACTCTGTATTCATCCAACGCTATAGAACTGCTAAACCCCTTTAGTAAAATTTCAAGCAATATCTGAAGGGTTTCTCACTTTGGCACTATGTCACAAATCTGGTGCCTAAAATCAGAACTCAGGAAGCAGGACGTCATAAAAAACACAAATTAAAGGTGAAACCTACATAACATTTACACCTACATTATTCAGGTGTGTCACCATAATGGAGCCATTATGTGTGTTTCAATTAATCGGTGGTTATCTGTATTTGGACATTTGCACTCCAGGCCAGTAGGGGAGCACTGACATGGTAATGGTGGTGGCTTCAAGCTGGTCTTTGTGAAGGACAGACTCCATTTTCCACAATGCTTTTTAATGAATATAGCTGCAAAATTTTGCAGGTTTGTTGCCAATGATGCTATAAAAAACATTCAAATAAGAGTTGAATCGATGGCAACTTGACTTGACTGTAGATGCTTGAAGATAAAGTTAAGAACTGACGAAGCTTCTTAGATAAGAAGTAAAACATTTTCAAACATCTACAACCAGGTCCAGCTGCTGCCAATTTGAATACCATGACCTGGATGACTGAGAACTTTCACAAACACTAAAAACAGATACATCTTGCCTTTTCACGGATTCTCCAATTCTGCTGCAGTGTCTATCACATTAGTCCAAAACTTACAATATTGTTAAGCTCTGGTGACTGTCAAGGCTATTGCATATGCTTCCCATTGTTTTCATACTAAACCACTGAGTGACCTCCTCTGCCATTATTTCACCCACTTTTCTCTGAGAGAGCAGTCAGACAGAACAAGACAACAACTGAACCACAATGACAACACAGACAACCAGCAGGAAGTGACTGATAGCTGTCCTTTATATACTGAGACAAACGAGGAGCAGCTGGTGATGAGCTGAGGTGGGAAACTCAATAGTGACCACTAGTGGGCAGGTGGTATAAGTTAATGAGATGTACTAAAGGCAAAAGAGAGGTGGACAGAAATGTTGTTGAAGGCGACACATCTCTTCAGTGACAACTTGTTGGCAGCAATGCATCCTGGGTAATTATTCAGGTAAGAATCCATTTGTCCTTTCCTCCCACTCACAAACACCTTCACTCCCTTTTCACTCTGCCAGATCAGTCTTTTTTCCCTTTTCTGCCCACTTCTCTCTCTCTCTCTCTCTCTCTCTCTCTCTCTCTCTTTCAGAAGCAGATGAGCCAGGTGATAGTGACGCAGCCAGCTGTATGCCAGTTACCACAGTGATGACAGCTGCCAGCCCAGGTGCACAAGCAGCTGGGAGGGCGAGGAATGTGTGTGTGTGTGTGTGTGTGTGTGTGTGTGTGTGTGTGTGAGAGAGAGAGAGCGAGAGTTATAGGGAGATGTCTGTGACACTGGTATCTGTGTGTATGCATGCTTGTGTGTGACAGAGATAGGGGGAAAGGGGACCTGGGTGCTGGTGAGGACACAGGTGTGTTAGTGTTGGTGGGAGCGTGGGAGAAGGCCGGGAAACCAGAGGAGAGACAGAGAAGCAGCAGTGAGGGGATAAACTGACCTTTGACCCTTTTCATCATCTGGGCAGTTCCTGAGATCCTTGGATGCGTCTCAACGTCTGCTCGTTGTCTAGACGTTTGTCCGTCACTCAGTGCTCGTGACCGCGTCTCGGCGAGCGTAATTGAGTCAAGACATGAAATCATAGCAGGAAGCACGCAGCGGGCCTAGTTAGCGCTCGGATGACATCAGCTTGTTAAATTGGGGCTTGTCAAATAAAACAAGGTTATGAGATGAACTAGAAAGATAATGAGTGAAGTCCTGACCATTCCCACACCGTTGGGAGTTTTTTCTTTTTCTATTTCATTGATGGCTCGAGCGCTATTGAGTCATCCCAGCGAAGCACATTCCTCCTGCCGTGCACCTGTGAGACAAGCACAGATGATACAACTGCCATCCCTTCAAACAGCCTCTTTTTCTCTCTTTTCTTTTCCTCTCCTTCGCTCTCTCTGTCTCTTCTGGGAACATTCCAATCTGCTCCTCTTGTGCACCCTCTCCTCTTCACCTCCTCTCCCTCCCCTCCTCCCGTTCCCTCTCCTGAGAGCGGGAGGCCGCCGTGCCGTCACTCACCACTTGGTGATAACTGGCACAAAGGGGGCCTTGGTGGCCCCGGCTGTGGCCGCTCGAGGTGCACCGCCACTGGGGAGAGAGAGGAGGAAAGTCCCCCACCTCTCACGATTCCCTCCAGTCCTCCGTCGTCCCCACCTCCTCGGATGATGAAAACTCTGTCAGTGCGGATTAGGAAGGAGCGGTGTGCGTCGGCTAAGGGAATAGCGGTGATAAAAGCCATGCCGCCGCACCTCTGTATGTCCACCCCTCTTTCAACTTACTCGCTATTTGTCACTTTATGCCAATTTTGGGATTCCAAACCTTTTCATGCTGCGTTCGTGCTGCCAAACTGCTGTTAAGCTTCAATTTTTTTAGTTAGTTTAATGGGCTCCCATTTAGCCTTGCTAGTGCATTTTGATGATCAAAGGCCAGCTTTTTATTATACACCTAAGTGAGTCTTTGAATTCATACAGGTGCTCCACACGTACAGGTGGTAGTAAAACAGCATGCCCAGGGTAAAAATGAAATGTTTAACTGAAATAGTTTTACTGATTCACACTGTGTGGTCTATCTGTGCGAGTTACAGTTTTCATATTTCAATTTAAAACATCCAATCACAATCCGTGTACAGAGGAAAGTTCAGGATATATGGAGGACAGACGAGGGCTCCAGAGCCACTTTGAACAGCGGGCGATGGCGAGGAAGGAAGGGAGACTGGATGACGACGGCGGGCGCTATGAGGGCACAGCACTGAAGCATTCTGGGATGGGGGCATTAAGTTGGGGGGCGGGGGCGGTTGTGCTTATTCTCAGGCTGGCACAGCAACGGTCTCGCTTCATGGTGAGAGAAAATGGGCGCTGAAGAAGGGTGGTGGGAGGGTGCAGGCTCCAAAATTGATTTCATGCCGGAGTCAGACACAGCCCCAAGGAAGGGATAATATGTGTGTGTGTGTGTGTGTGTGTGTGTGTGAGGAAGAGAGGGAGAGTAAGTGAGTCCAGTGTGAATTCAGAGGGGCACACAATGACAGAAGGAGAGAGGGGCCGACCTGCATCAAAGAGGCTGGATCTGCATGAGAAAAAGCACGATGCTATTTTGCTGTTGACATCGGCAGCAGGGAGCGCCACAAAAAAGTGGGTGTTTGTTGTTCACTGATTATTTCTGTTCCACGGATTCCCAAACTACAGGTCCATTGAACTATATCATCAATGCGATTACAACCATTATTTTCACTCATTGTGTCAGTCAGCATCAAACAGATCTAGGATGAGATTTGTGGAACCAGTGATTATATCCACGAACACAAAGTTTGACCAAAATTGAAACAAACTAAATTCAAATCTTTATTATCCCTTAAAAGACATTTAATGTTACTTATGGAGGACTGAGGAATTTTCATAATCTGTCACATTCAACAACATGTACCACCAGTTTATGAAACCAGACGGGGACTGAAAAAGAGAGCTACAATAATGCACAAGAAAAATCTCATCAGTGCACATTGCATTTATATAAAACATATGCAGCAGACTAGCATTGAGCTCTATACGCTGCAAAACAGTGAGACCTTGAGGAATGGATTAGAACATCGGGGATTCGTGCCATTTAACAGTCATTTGAAATTCAGGCTGCTTCCTCCTTCTAATGTCTCTCCCACACACACATTCATGTGCACAATCGTAATCCATCTCAGTTAAGTATTCCCACACACGCATACGTATACATGCATGTACACAGACACGCTCACCTTTGAAGAGTGCTTTGAGTCGGTCTGCTCCACAGACCACAGACCTCATTACACCTATCTTGAACTCGACTGCTTTCTTCCGCTCGCCGCGTCCTGTGCCGCTCGCCCTCGCTCTCCGTCGCCCCTCTCGCTTTCAGACCATCTTTCCCTCGATCTCTCCTTCCTTCCCTCCCTCGGCCTCCATTCTCTCTCTCTCCTCTGTCCTTTCCCCCCTTCTTGGCATCGGCGGCAGCATCTCTTTTAAGGCACATGTCAAGGGAACTGTCTGCCGCTTTCAAAGGCCTTTGTGTCCGGCCTTTCTTCCCCTTAATTTGGTTTCCCCAAAACACTTTCCCATAGCATGGCCGTCTCGCCCCCTTTTCTCCCAGCTACCCCTCTCCTCTCATCTCTCCCTCCCTCTCACTCGTCTAACTGTCCTAAATACGTTTTTACCGAAGATGATATGCATAAAGTCGGGGTATCTCAGAGTATTTTAGAAGTTGAACATAATTCATGAAAATGCATGTGGAGGTAATCAAGTTGTGCTAAATGCACTCAAATGCAAAATGGAACCTCTTCAATCCAAAAATCTGTCAGTTCATCAAAAGACCAATTTTGACAAATGTATGTTCAGGAGGGAATAGAGAGATCAAGAACATACGATCAAATGCTTTAAAAAAAAATCTGGAGCAAAAATGGGTCCACTGCACGATAAACATACTTTGTAGTACTGGGCCCTCCAGTGCGTCCTGGGCATCCGGTTTCCCCGCTGCCCTCTTCCCATGACTTCTCTGACCGCATAGGTTTCTTCAGTGAGCTTCTTGTCATGGCAACGCTTTCCAAAGTATTGTTCTGTTAGCAGGCCAAGTAAGAGGGAAGATGACCTTGGAACAAAAGAGCGTATTTATTTATTTGCTTTGCGAGACGAAAGAGATGAAGGACGCGGCGGAGATGACGTTAAAAGTTTTTGCGAGCAGCAGAAAGTTGGCAGGAGAAGTAAATGCTGGAAACAAGCGTGCGGTGCCTCTGGTGGGTGCAAGTGACGGCAATCTTCCTCGCATGTGTGTGCAGCATTGCGGCGTCCTCACCTCAGGCAGACACATGTGGTTTTAATCCACC
Source organism: Centropyge bicolor (assembly GCA_037975185.1). Classification (NCBI taxonomy): domain Eukaryota; kingdom Metazoa; phylum Chordata; class Actinopteri; family Pomacanthidae; genus Centropyge; species Centropyge bicolor. Next base: position 748,302 of record JBBMOC010000024.1, on the reverse strand, counting down.
GTATGCGGACAGACTCCTTCACTCTATCTGCATCTCTTTCTCCCCGCAAAAACCTCTCCTGTGTCTCTTCATCTATCCCATCAGCCCTGCCTTTGCTCCCATTCTTGCTTCTTTGACAGCCGTCTTCCTTTCTTTCGCAATACATATTTCCTTTTCATACTTCTCATATCCCTTGCCAACAAATCTTTTCTATATGGATTCACCATTTTTTGATCAAGTCCTTTCTTCCTTTTTTCCCCCCTCCGTTTGTCTCTCCTGAACACATCAGCCATCGGTGTACTTGTCATCCACTCGACTCCGAAATCTTTGAAATATTTTCCTACAGGAGCATCGCAACTGCGTCGCTGCAGGATGTAGTACTAGACTCTCACATCTCTGCTGCTTTGACGGAGTCGTGCCAAAACATCTCCCTTCTCCAGAGATGTGTGATTGTGTGTGAGTGTGTGTTTTCGATGGTTTTTATCTGAAACCACGAGGGGGTCAGAGAAACATGCTGTATGTTTTTATAACTGTCCAAGGGCCTTAAAAAGTCCAAATCTGGAGTAGATCTTTCCTTTGAGCTGTGTGTGTGTGTGTGTGTGTGTGTGTGTGTGTGTGTGTGTGTGTGTGTGTGTAAGTTGTGCCTTTCCAAGAGACAGTTTTATAAGCATAATTGTGTCCAAGTGTGAAGGAGACTTGGTGTCTTGGTGCTGAGAGCTTTAGCACGATAAAAGGGGATGGCTGAAAAGGAGATATCTTTATTGACTCCTTCACCTTACGGAACTTATTTCATCCTCCGCCGGAGTCTTGAACTGCTGTTTACAGTAATGCTGGATGTTTCCACAGCTCTGAAGGAAAACAATGAATTTCCATTTTTGAAAGCCGTTTGAATTTTGACAGCCAGAAGAGAAGGCCAATGCAAACCATCTTCATACCTCTTTAAAAGCGAACTGATGGGGGCTGTGGTGGGGTTAGACTCTCTGTGTTGCAGAATCAACAACGGGATTGGATTACTGACACTAGAGAAACTGTGCGAGACATAAGACGTTTTTTTTGAAAAGGTTTACCCGATTTTATGGCCTTCCTCAGATGGATGATGGTTATTGAGAGTGATATGGAGTGAGAGTGATACGGCCAGGGTCAGATCAAGTCCTCCTGCGCACAACAAAACACGAGGGAGGTGGACGACAATGGGACCATCATGATGGAGGACATTTGCTTCTAATTGACCTCCACCCTCTCGACCGGGGCCCCCCAGTCAGGCGTGGCCCGTCGCCCCGTGTAACCCCACGCAGCATCTCCACATCTCGGAGGGGTGAATAGGAGCCTCCTTCCAGTGACACAGACAGCCTTGTACCTTTGGCCCGAGAAGCAGGAGAGAGGTTGTTTTTGCTGTCTGAGCTCAACCAACCATCAAACCGCTCACAGCTGGAACCCAGAACCATGACCTGGGACCAGAACTCTAAGGAAACCTCCTTCGATTTGCTTCCTCGAGAGCGATGTCAGCGGTGGTGGCGATCAGTTGGAGGTTACTAAAATGTGATGAGAGGCCCACTTGATATGACTTGACGTAGAAACATAAAATCATGGTTCTATTTTGCACAATCAGTTAACCTGATGTCAAAGAACTCGTAGGACTCAAAGTAAAATTGGCCATTTATTTGGTTTCCAAATGAGACAGGCCACCACTTCAAAGAGATTGATTACTGCTGCCAAGCATGCATGAAATCATGAGACATATTTTCAGTTGTGCCTAAATTATTCCAAGCACCGCATTTTAAAGGTTAGACCTTTCCTGATGGCTCGAGAACAAGGCTGCGTGCATGCACGTGCATGCACGCACACAACAATAAAGGCGCTAACACACATGCTTGAACACACACACGCACCAGAGCTCAGACAGCCAGACTGCCCGTACACCCCCCTTTTCTTCCTCTGTTTGTGTTAGCGAAGACTCAAAGTGGAGAGAGAGCGAAGGGTTGTGTGTGTGTGTGTGTGCGTGTGTGTACGTGTGTGTGTGTGTGTGTGTGTGTGTGTGATAGGAGGTGGGGTGGGAGCACAAGAGGGAGCGAAGACACTGAAAGCGTTGGTGATCTGACAGCGTTTTGATGGCCACAGGCTGGAAACAATTTTGGGGGGAGATGAATTTAATACAAATTCCTCCCGGTGCAGCCATGTGTCCCGGCCGACCTGAGCTGCCCCAGCACACCTCCCCAGAAACTCACACCCTCTGCCTCCCTCCTCCTCGCCCACCTCCAAGCTCTCCAGCATGCTTAGCTGTCACTCACGGCCGCCTGTCACATTCTCCTCACGCTTGATGTGCCCGTGTTTGTGTGCATAAGAAATATGATGTTTGAAGAGAGAAGTGTTCTGGGAGTCAATCATCTCACGGCTGAGAGTGACAGTCGATGGCCCCCGCTGGAGGAATTGAGTTTCACCGTACCTGAAACTGTTTTGTCTCAGCAGACTCTGCCATGCAGGTCTGAGAATGTAATTTCGTGGCGGTGCAGCTGCTGTCATGAGGCACTGCGACTGATCAGATGATATATTGACTTTAAACAGAGCTCAGCAGTACCGAGCTGGATCATGGAGTAAAAATAAGACATTGTTCAGAGGGAATTATGTAAGCTGACATTCAGAAAGACGGCCTCATACTGTTTCAACCTGTCTGCCATTAGTGCATCATTTGTTCTCCTTTTTGATCAAATAGGTCATTTGCGGTGAGGATTAGACAAAGATTATACTTAGTAATCATTGTTCCGAAGCTGAGCGGCCCGCTCCAACTTCATCATCCACTCTTCTTGTAAAAGGATACCCTGCACTTTTCTGCACCATTGGCAAGCATGATTGACCACAATTAGGCCAATTACAGCCAATTTTAATGACTGGGACAAATTGATGACAGGGTTTATGGGAGCAGCTGTCCTCATTTTCACCATATTACTCTCATCAGCCCGGACATCACTGAATGAACCGGAGAGGTGGGGGAAGTCAGAGAGGAATGTACCGTACGTGTGTGGAAGCGTAGGCGATGGCTGGAGCGCTTTTTCTGTGTGAATGCAAGTGTCAGGGTGTGTGTGTGTGTGCATTTGTGTGCTCGGGTCGGTGTTGAGTCACGTCCAGGGCTGATCTGTAGTCGCCGCTGCGCCAGAGCTGCAGGTGTCCCTGTGCCCCGTCGATCGCGAGCCGCCTCTTTTTCCCAGGAAAATGCTTTCAACCGGAGTTGGGTTACCGCAAAGCAGCACAGACATCTGAGAGACGCCAGGAATGTCCCTCCCCATCAAAGGGCAGCATTTGGCCATTTTTATATCTGCAATTAAAAAGGGAACAATAAGAGGGAAGAGAGGGAGTGAGTGCGAGGATAGACTGAGGAGAGAGTGAAAGAGGGCTGGAATAGGTGGAAGAAGTGGAGAAGGAATGTCAGCACCTGCTACGGCTGCATGTGCTGCCAAAGGGGGAAAAAAATGGCTGCAAAAAGACTGATGAAGTACGATTCTACTCCTCCCCCTGTATTATTTTTAATAATGCCTTTAATAAAAGGGAATGACCCCTCTTGACCCCCACTTTGCATCTGGTTGTAATTGTCGGGGGAAGCACCTTGCCAAGCTCAGAAGGGACCCGGGACTTGTGAAGGTAAACGTGCCTCCTGTAGTTTGAAAAAGCCACAATGCTACAATCATTGACTTTGTTTGATCATTGCAGCAGTGATCTGAAGTCCGCATTTGAAGACTCAAAATATCAAAAACAAGAAACCAAATCTGCACATCACCTACATTATTGCTTGACTAAAGAAATTCTGATCAAACCTTTCTCACGTAAGATTAGGGTCAGACCATTCTTATAAGTGTCTGAAACCAACAACACGACTTTGAAACGTGATTGTCCAGATGTACAGGCGTGAGAAAGGAGTCAGGATCTTGAACTTCTCTCTGTCTTTTAAATACACAACTATTTCTGTCATTTTCATAAGAACAACTGAGTGAAACAAAATGAATGTTCCGGAAAGATGGTCTAACATGTGAACATTATCCCCAAACAATATTGTATTTTCTCCCTCACTATGACCGCTGACCTTCTGGTGTGGCAGTTTGGAACACTTATTAATACTTTGGATTTCATGGTCAGACAATGCATTGCACATGCATGTTGCTTGTAGCCTTTTTCAGTTCATTATTTTGACTTTTGTTCACTCTTACCACTATCATCAGTGTTAGTTTTAGCTGCAACAGGCAGCTTTTAAAAGGTCCAACAAAATCCTCTTTAAGTTACCTGCCATGCACCAAACAACAGACAGACCAAGACGGCAACCAGCTGGTGAACTACATGGAGTTGGAAGAGACCAAAAAAGAATAAATTCATCAGGTACACACAAAAATTAGTTCAAATGTTCACCAACTTAAAAATGATAACCAACGTTGTCTTCACAGCTTGTTTCTGCTGCCCCCTAGTGGCCAACCGAATCAGTCATTGCAGGTTTAGGCTTCATCCTTCTTAAGAGAGAAGGCCAACTCACACACCTTAGTATTCTTACAACTTTGTAATGGTTCATTCTCCTAAAGGTCAACAGTGATCATCGTAAACAAGACGACCTGAGTTGTTCTCACTTGAAAAACCATCATGGAGTTTCATTTATAAAAGCACTGCAGTGCCTTTAAAATCTCTGTGCTTCACACATTTTTTCTTGAAATGTGCCTGTTTTTTATGAGCCATGAAAACAGTCCAAACACAACCCAGAATGAGGCACACACAACACACACCTTGGGGTTTTTTGAGGCTTGTAAAAATGGGTGTTCATTGCATTTTCTCTCTCCGAGCCACCTGTGCTGGCTGGCTTCGTTTTAATCTCTCAGTTTGTGAAACCTAAGCTGTGATTTTTGACCAAAAACAGAGCAGAGTTTAAACAAAATGTTCTCTTGGATTTTCCCCAATCACTCACTTAAATGGAGATTTCAATTTTGATCCATGAAATTAATTTTTCACAGTTGGCAGTGAACAAGTGGTGGAACTTAGTTGATCCTTTGAGTTGGGTGTGACTGTGTTTGGCAAAGCTAGACGAGTCACTTAATGGACTTTTTTCATACTCTCATACCCTATGTCTAAATCCTTTGCATGCTCCCTCTGTCGCTCCCTCCCACCTTGGCTTCCTCTCTCTCTCTGTGACTTGGGGAGCTTTCAGTCGGCACATTGCGTGCGACAGCGGTGCTACAGGCTGTAAAGGCGCAGTCCAGGAGCAATAACATAGCTGGTGCAATGTGGAGGTGTGTATCTCTGTGTGTATTTTTTTGTGTTACTGAGACATTGGATGCACCTGTATTAAGCTGGAGTGTTTTTAAATCTGTCAGTCCATATGCATATGTGAGCTTAAAAGACTTAACCATCTGGCAAATGCCAACGTAGGTCCAGCAGATCGCAGCTTTGCCTGTGACACAGACTTCGATCGCCAGCTCCAACAGGCAGCTGTGTTCTGGCGCCCCATAAACAGAATTCCTGCCTGATTTTACAGTTCTTTCCTTTTCCTTGTTCCCTTCAACAAAATGTGGATTAGGAGGGGAGGCCGCAGCCTATAGGGTCTGAGCTGGAAAGCATCCTGACTCGTCCAGCAATTCGTACCGCGCAAATGTAAGTGATCGACCAATGGCAGAAGTGTTCCAGTAACCTGTTCGATCCAGGCGTCAAGTGAGCCACACGGTCCAGAAAAGAGAGAAGATGTATTCCAGCTGTGGGCACGCTGCTCGTGAAAACATCCATATCGTGAGAGCAGGTGGTTGAAATACGCCACCTACTCCGTTTACATGGACTGAACCTCCATCTTTAAATACCGTGAGTAATCTGACAGGCGCTACAGGTGTACAACTCTCTCTTATATTTTTCAATATATAAATGAGTCCAGATGAACTGGATGGCCTTCAGAAATCTGTTTGGTGAACATGGGATTCTGGGGAAGGACATTGATTGGCTGGTGCCCTGCTGTGATGCTACAGAGGTGGCTTTTTATTGGAGGTTTTTTTGGGGGAAGCAGGAAGTCCCTTCGGACGCTATAAAGCTTGCTCATATAAAGGGGTAATCCCCACATAATTACAGGTGGAGTGCTCTATATACAGACTCAGACTGCAGGGGAGGCACCACTACCCAAGGTCAACCACCCTCCCCAACCGAACTCCCCTACCTCAAAGCATGGATGATAAAACACTAATAGGCTGAGGCTAAAGCACGCTATAGCCAGCACTTTATTTCCTCACTATGGTGGTAGAAACTAAGCCTTAACAGGTGGATTTTAAGTGTTTCCACCAACTGTTTCTGATTAAACATCATCTTAATAAAGTGCAGATAAAGTGGACAGGAGATGCAGGGTTGTGTTTGGACTGCAGGTTGGATACAGCTCAACTTTTTAAAATTTATTTTGCAGGATTTGGCGTAATGAAAAAGCTTCTGTGTGTTGGACTCGATGTCTTGATTCTTGTGGTTTGACCCAGAGGCTGCAGATGCCTTTTCCACAGCCAGTGGTTTGACCTCTTCCACTAATGGTAGTGTTTCTCCCTCACTCATACCAGACATGGTCACGGCTAGAGTTACAAAAACCATCCCACATAAAACAACACAGTCACTCGATAATTAAAAGAGAAAGGGTTACATTGCTTAATAAATTAATGAGGAATGTGGTTTGTTTTGCCAAGCTGATCAAAATGAGAAAAAGGTCAGTTTAATTATTGACTTTAGTTTCTTCATGACAGAAAAGGATAAATAACAGAGTGAAAGAGAGACATGAAAAACAGACTCTCCTGTTTGGACGGTCAATGTTGAAAGTGTTTCTCCAGCACAAGCTGCATATAAGATTTAGACAAAATCATCCAAGAAAAAAGATGAAGACAAATAGTCTCTACATAAATTCTTATCAATGATTGCCCTGCATGACCTTTACAGCTGTTTCAGCATTGCTGCTCTTGCTTGCTCTACATTTACTAAAAAGAAAGTCCCCGCCTGATCAGTTGGTTAAAGAAAAGAATTTTAAAAATCCCTTTCTTGTTGTATAAGGAAAAGAACTATGAAGATTATAGTGGAAAACACTATTTACTGGATATATTATAAGGTCTTCTGTAAAATGATGCTTTCTGTTGTTCATCAAAAGCAAGTTTATTGGACTTTTTGAAACACTGACTTTGCCAGACTGGTGGTTGATTCACAGGATAAATGAAAGTGATCAATAAGGATGGACTCTTGCATTTTTATCTCACTCTCATCTTTGTATTTTTCAGATATACATTCAGGCATGTCTATAAGTGTGTATGTCAGTGCGACTGTATGTGTTTTTTCCTACTGCTTGCATGTATATATGGCACATTCAGAGCTTGTATAAAGCACTGACAGTTTGTGCAAACAGGCTTGTCTCTTGTCTCTCCGTGCTGATTTACAGACGACAGCGGTGTAGGTCGGCGACGACAACTGTGACCATTTGTCAAAATACCTTTGCTCTAATGTACACCAACACAGAGTGTGAGACAAATATGTGGCTTTACTGCTTCCTAAGTATGCAAACTATGGTAGATCAGTGGCAAACTTTCTGAGAGACAGGGGCGAAGAAAATCAAAAAGGCACCAGTGCACAGGAGGTTATGTTGCAATTATTGTGAAACAGCTACAAACCCTGGTTAAGATTAAAATTCCTTATTACATATGTATATGGGAACTATTTAACCATTCATTTCACAAAGACACAGGTGATGATGTCAGCTGGCTGCATGTTGAGGAGCTTAGTCAGGGTGGAGGGATGGTCAGGGTGGTGGAGTCAGACTAGAACTTTTTTTTTGTTTGTATATATCTGTGACCTTGTTTGGGTCAACTGGGTTATCCCTCACGACGGATAGCGGCAGAAGATCTGAGAGTCTGCCTTGCCCACATCTGTTCCTGAGCTGGGTCTTGATCAACTTCAGTTTAGAGAATGATCGCTGGACTGAAGCGGCTGTCACTGGCGATGTGACATGCTGTGTATTTTGAGGAGCTTGGTCAGGGGAGGGAACAGTGTGTCTACATCGTTGGCTTTAAGGCACCTTAACATAGTTTGGACATTGTTGGTTGGATAAGCATCCAAGCAACACCTTCAGTCAGTGACATTGTTTTCCTCCGTGTCATATAACAAATGTCTTATCATCACATCTCATATATCAAATATCTCACAGAGAGAGCAACTCGGTCATGCAGTCAACACACTACAACAATATATCTTCTTTAGTGAGATACAATCTTTGCATTGGTTTAAATGAAATACACAAAGCCGTTGGCAGGCAACCAAATGAAATGCACTTTTGCCTTGAATACAATTATGGATTTCTCTGGGTTTAAACATTGTTGGAAGCTTGTTTGGAAATGTTTTTGGACATTTTTAAGCAGAAATGCTGCATATCTAAAATGATATATTTAAAAATGCAAACAAAAGCAAAAATAATCCCAGAGGTGCAGCAGGTATATTGCACTGTAATGTGTTTTCTCCACCTGAAGTGCACCATCTTTTTTCTACCAGAGGGGCATCCTCACATTATTGTGTTTTATCTAAGAAGACACTTTTGCTGTGTTTTTTCCAACCCTTGTGTTTGATACAACATTTCCCGGCGGTTGCCGTACTTGCTGCCAAGTGGGATGTCTTCCTGCGTTATCAGTCAACACCTGATACATATTTTCCAAGCAGCTTTTGCTTATAATCTGATAAAGAAGTCTTTTACATGTACCTTTTGGCAAGTTCAGATGGAAACCAGGATGATGAGTGTAACCAGAGTGACTCAACTGACTGCACAATCACTGCTGCACCGAAACCTTTCAGAAAAACAAACGCATGAAATCTACCGGTATGCAATAACAATATACAATATCAATGAAGATATGATATTCAGTGACCAGTATGTTCCATATGCAATGAAAACTTAGGAGGAGGGGGCAATTGTGGGAGCATGGTATTCCCTAAAAACACTGGAGGCCAAGTGAAATTGAGCCTAATTCCCTGGAATGCCGCTTCCGTCTGGACATGTCGATAAAAATAAAGCTTATTGTGATAGTGGGGGTTCAGCCCCCAGGTAGAGTAATGAAAAGAAAACTGGCAGCGCTCCCAATGGGAAAAGCTCACCTTCCACCCTGCTGGCCACAAGCAGGATATTCATATGGATGTATACCTACAGGAGGGAAGTGAGTGTGTGTATTTGTATGTGCATAAGTTGTGTTTGCATGCAGGTTCATATGAGCATCGGTTGTTAAGAATGTTAAGCTGCACACAAACGTGCACTTATCCAGTGTCAGTGGAAGGAAAAGCTTTGGAGGGGAAAGTGAATGAGGGGTTTAGAAGCACAACAGGTATTTAAGTGACTGTGCAGGTGTGTGTGGTGGTGAAAGGTGATGGGGGTGAATCACAGATAAGACGCTCTGAAATGAATGTACACCGGAAACTGAGTCACCATGTCCCTCAGTAATTGCACACATCAAAAAAGAAAACAAAAAATGATCAAGAAGTAGAGAGTTAAGAGCACATGACCAGGTGATAAGTCAGCTGTGAATGTGAGGGGTGTCTAACAGCCAACAGCCTCAAAGCCGGCAAGCAAGACAGGCAGACAGCTGGACAGGTCGCTCCGCCTGGAAGCTTTATGAGTTGGCTCAGGTGTGCTCCTCTGAAGGGTCTTTACAAGCCCGAGGATGCATTTAATGAGACAGGCTGGGTCTGACATACAAATATGCACACAGACGCACTTATTCTAGACTTAAATTAGATATTTAAGTCGCAACTAATCACAAAATGTAATGATTTATCAACCACATATTTCCTCACTGGCTGAATGAAAAGTGTAACATATTGCTATTATGATTGTCTTTTTAAGCTCAAATTCCAGCTTAAACTGAGACTCAACATTTCAAATAAGACAGTCTATCAAAATCTGTTGCTATTGCAGCTGTTTTCTGCTTCTTCCCTTTCATACTGAGCTGAGCTTGCTTTTGGCTGTAGCTTCATATTCAGCATATAGACATGAGAGTGGTATCTTCCCATCTAACTCTTGAAATGAAAGCATGCACATTGCCAGACTTTTTGAACTATAGCAATGAGCCAAATAGAAGTGCAGAATAACTGATGCACATTAACCTGTCAAAGCCGAAATACTTTTTGATTTTTGTACACTGTGTGCCTGACTTGCGTGAAGACTTCCTGTTAGAGATCCAGCCATTGCAAAACATGGAAACTATGCACAATAACCCTGCAACTGAGCTTATGGTGTTTATTTTCATATGCATGAAAACACAAACTATTTTAACTAAAAGAAAACATGGCACTTAATTCCCTGTTACCGTCAATGCTCGAGCCTGACACCCCGGCCTAAAGCTCGGTGAGAGAGCACTTTAACAGAGACAAAGGTGCAGAGTTATGATTAAGACAAATTCATCACCAGTATTACATAATTTTTTTTTAAAAAGGGTTTCAAATTGCTATAAAAACAAAATCAAATTACAGTCAACTTTTCATCGTGAGCAGCGTCACCACAACAAGCGTGTTTTGTTTTACCTGGATGAGATCCATCCCCGAGATGCTTTCACTTTAAGCAAATTTTAAATGCTATGTAGAGCTTTGTTTGTTAAATGGATCCAACATTCACTCAGTGCTTAATTAAATGAACTTTAGTTTACAGGTTGAGTCAGAATAAGGTCTGATAGAAAAGCTCCAGGAAATGGAAACAGTTGCAAAGCAGTGAACGCCTTTGTTGGTTTGCGTCGTTTGGAGAGAGAGGTGTATGTGTGTGTGTGTGTGTATGACAAAGAAACAGAGGCAAGGAATCAGGTTGGGGAGATGATGTATGACACAGGGTTACATAACGAACTTGTGTGGGGTGTAGAGGGTTAATAATTCTTCAACATAACAGTGCTGATGCTGCTGGGTACAGAAAATTTGTAGTTTTACAGAATTTATTCAAAATTAAATATCACGATTTTTGTTTGAAAGGTGTTTTGCTTTCTTAAACATAGACAGGGAAAATAATCTCCAAAAGCTTTTGCAATCCTTATCCAAATGGATGACTAAACTTAACACCTAACAAATCTCTGTTCTGGAGCTGATCTTCTTCAGCAAATGGAGTTTGCCCAGTTGAGATAGTAGATGATTTAAAGTTTTCATTTTAAGGACTTTGTGGGTTTAAGCAGCAGCATTTTCATACAATTAGTACAAAAATCAGTATGTAAAAAATCTCTATCAAAAATATTATTACAGTATACGACTTATATAACATATATAAAGACATATATGGATTGGCTGACTCTCAAAGTGCATGACAATGGCTGCCCGGGCTCCAGCAGCTCTTCGCTTCTCAACATCACCTAACATTATTCTAACATTGCCACAACACTATAGTGGCAATTCACCAGTCAGTGGCTGACGCTAAGCAGACTAAGCAGCGCAGGGTGTATAGGAATGTGGGCTTTCTGTATGTTTGTACTGCTGCAGCTGGGCTTGGCCACAGGCATGTACGAGGCTGCGAGGTGGAATACTCCGAATGGGTGGAGGTCCGTGCCATCTGCAGCCCGGACTGTGCGCTCCACCGTGGGAGAAAAGCCGAAAGGGTAGACACGGAGCGGCTAGCATGGTGGTAAAAGATGTGAAGACAAATAGACAGAGAGAGAGAGAGCGAGGGGAATCCTTGTGCCGCACAGAGGCTGCGGGGATGGAGGTGGGGAGGCAGCTGTCAGGGATGGAGGCCGGCTTTAAGCGTTGGCAGACGCATTTAGAAGAATTTAAACATTAATGACAGACTTTTGGTGTTGACGGTAACACTAAAGCTGTCATCTGCACAATTGATGACCGTGGCAAATTCACAAATGAACCATCTAATTGTGCAGCTGGTGAGGTTGGTTAAACTCACTTCTAAACTTAAACCTGTAATAACTCACTCTTTTGATCACTCGGGGACGTGGTAAACTTGTTAGCAATTAGATAATGAATCAACATGTTCAATCCCAATATGCATGGTTGGAAAAGAAGCAAAGAGCAGAAATCAGGAGTAGGACAGTGCTCCACTTGTTTATTCATGCATTGCACAGATGTTTCAGGCGGACGCCCTTCCTCAGCATGCAGACTACTGCAGCAGCAATACAAGAGAACAGAGGTGAGCTGTGTAATGTAATGAACAATGCAGCCAATGGGAGGACTCGTATGCTAAATGAGAATCAAAGAAGGAGCTCACAAAAACCAACAGATCTCACTGAATATAAGTAAGGATTTGTCACACTAATATTTGGCTTAGTCTGTTTCTCATTTGTCTGAATTGTAATAAATAATAGTGTTGTACAAAGAAAAATCAGCTTTTTTATCAGCCCATACATGTGCTTATTTACACATCCAGCAACAGCAAAAACATTGTTATTCATTTGGAGTGTTTCTGAAATGTACAGTAAGTCAAATATTCACACCCCTTTAGCTCTTGTTTTGTTCGCTACAAACACCTGGGAGAAATATCTGGCTCTTCATCAGATACATGCTCCAATGTTCACCAGCTAGTCACAAACTGTATCTGCCATTTGTTGCAGAGCAGTTTGAGTACAGTAGGTTTTTAGAGCTCTTTCCCTGAAAATGAAACTGAGGGCAATGAGAGTGAACCAGAACAGTCAAGCTGTGGGAGCTAAACAATGAGTTGAAACAAGGTAAGGTGATAATAACTGTCTGTGGGTTAATCATGACAATCTTTTATAGTGATTTCATTTTTAAAAAAATCCTTAGTCTGTGCTTAGAAATGAAGGCTTGATCAAGCGTGATTGGTAGAAAATTTCCTCCTGGGTCTGAGGCCATGATGGAGCATCGACTCAGGAAATCAAATATCCTGCCAGCCTGCATTAGTGTTACCAATAGTCAAAGTGTGTCTCAGTGTTGCTGATTAACCGAAGACACATGTGTCAGTGAAGGACGAAAGCTGGACTTCAACAACAGTAGCCTGCATGTGACTTTCTTCAAATCCATTATTCTTTTTGGTACATTCCTTATCTGTATCATCTGATATTTCACCACCATATCGAGCTGAAACACCTCAACGTGAAACAGTTCTCGCTCATTGTCCAGCGACTGGCCTTTTTGGAAAGAGCTCACCTCTCAGGTATAAAAGAGAACGCTGCACACATGTGTAACTTTCCATCTTTTTTGGGGGGGAGGGAGGGGGGGTATGCGGTGGAGGTATCCAGATGGCCCCTTAATTAAAACCAGATGGTGGCAGTTAAAAAAAGAATGAGAAAAAATGGAAGGATGCATGTATTACACTGAGAAAAATAAAGATAGTCGCCTGGATGATTATACAGGTGAAAATTCAGATTTATTCTCAATGTTTATAAAGGGTTTATAAAATCTATTTTTCTTTAAGACAGTAATGAAACTAAGCTGTTTAAATTCTCAAACATACATTTCTTTGCCTTCTTACTAAATCTTGTTTTGTCTTAACCCCACATGTCTGATTTTTTTGAGATGACACGTGTCACAAATCTGCTTCAAATTATCCCCCCACAAATAAATATGCAGGTCCATATATTTCTGAGGGTGAAACGCTAATGGCTACAAGTCAGCATTAATTCACTCCAAAGCGCTCGAGTCGATCAAACTCCGCAGTGGGCCGCGCTAACCGCCGCTGAAAAGTCATAACCACAGTGGTTATTGTAGGGCTGGTGTTAGCCATATTGTAGCTCAACACCTTCTAATGACCATCAGCCTATTGCAGCTCACTTAAGATGTGTAACGTGATACCGCTGTTCGCACCACAAACCAATAGGTCTTCGGGGACTTTTCAAAAGGTGTCTTGTAATTGACTCCCACTGAACGTCGGCCTCAACTGACTGACTGAGTGGTTGGATTTGCTAAAAACATTAAAAGAGGAAGGAAGAGGAAGAGTGAAACAGACGAGAGCTGCCAGAAATCTGTGGCATAAAATAAACAGATTTTTATTATGAAAGCAAGATTGGCTTGTGCACTTGACTCTGTTGTGATTACAGGCATGGCAATTTACGAAGGTCACGTGTGGCGTTTTAGACAAGGAGAACATTTTATCATTTTCATTCCTGCTCAGTTTTTATTTTTGTATTCAGGAGCCTGTTGCATTCCAGCGAGCTTACGAAGCCCCTCTCACCTGGTTGTTATTATATATGCTTTTTGTACGGTGCGGCCGCCCCCCTCCCTTTTCTCCAATAACCCTCTCCTCACCTCAGCCTTGAAATAATAATCATAACTTCGTCATGGCACCCTGGCACACCCCTGCCTTGCCCTGACTGGGGAGACCCGTGAGCTTGGACCCCTAAGATAACTGTCATTTGTAGGGCTTCAGCAGAGGGGATAGAGCTGGATTCAGGAGTTAAGTGCTTCTTCATCATGATGCGTTCAGGTCTTGTCGTGTTTTCGATTATGCGCAAAGCTGCTTCATCTCTCCGCGAAATGGCCCGCTTGTGTCAGTGGGCTATGTAAACACCTGAGCCTTCACATATGAGCATCAGTGTTGACTTTTCAAAGCATGGGTATAGGAGAAAATATAGGTTGTAAAGGTCACGTGAGAGTGCACGCTGGTTCGAGGAGATGGAGGATGTGAAGTACTGATGTCCTACAATAAGATGGTCTTCTTTTTGCAGACATGAATTCTTAAAAAACACCAAATAGCACATCTGGCTCCAAGTCAATTCGATGGGATTTTCCCTGCCCCCACCCCTATCTCCGGTTTCTTGGATAGCTCAGACAGGTGCACTTTCAGGTGGAGCTTTACTCAAAGATCCTCTCTATTGCTCCTTACTGACAGTCCCATATCTCAGAATATCATTGCTCTTGTATTGTGGTGGTGACGTTTGTACACCTGCATTTCATCTTTTTTCAAGTGTGAAGGCCGGTCCTTTGGCCTGTGACTTCAAAGCATCTCATCTTCGTGTCACTTATAAATTATACTCTAGTGAGGCCAAATCCTGAAAGGTTTCACATTCCAACCTAAACTTCCCGACAGTAGAATTATCCAAATATGACATTCTTCACACAGTGGAAACCATGAGGTAAATATAATCATTAACCATATTTTGTACCAAAGTACAGGTTCACTGAACATTATGATGGAAATAATTTGTGTAATGACTTGCAGTCAAACTTCCCGGATGCAAGCTTGAAGTCTCCCGTATTTAAAAGAGGAAAAGTTTTCGTTCTGGTTATGCAGCCAGTGGTTATGAGTTTTCTGGTCAGTGGCGCTGGTATGGATTGTTTTTCCAGGCACTCATGTTTGCACAAAGAGGTACCTTTTCTTCCCCTTCAATGAGCGCTCAAAGTAACGATTTACCAACATACCGCACCACTCCAAAGCTCATCAACATTTTGCCAAGCATGACTCCTTCATTATGCCTGTCCGGAGGAAAAGGAAACGGGAACGGACCGTGCCAGGACGCTTCTTGCCTGCGTCTGGACGCCCGTCCAGCATGTCGTGCCGCTCAGTCGGAGGTGGTAATGCTGGCCCGAGGTGAGGGTGCCAAAGTAAATTGTGACGGCCTTATTTTGTGGCCTGGTTCTACTACATGCAGCCGCTTGCTTGTGTTGCCCTGGCCGTAGTTCGGCTTTGGCCATTACCGCTCGAGAAACAGGAGTAGAGGACAGGAAGTGTGGTTTCCTCTGGTTTTACAGCTCCATGTCAGGCCTCGGGTCCTGCTCACCACTGTACTGTGACATACACTCATAGGAATTTGCTTTTATTAAAAATGACTGATTGCAGCCTCAATCACTTCTTGCATGTGCATTTTGGTGCTGAGGTTATTCCTGTGTAGCCGTGTCATAGGTGGCACTCTCTTATGCTTTTTTTTCATACAGTTTAACAGTCGACTTTTTTCGTGCTTCAAACAGAATCGGACCACAGACACTAAATGAAGCCTCTATGTCATGAAAACCAGATCTAGTCCTGAGCTCTACCATCGACCTAGCGAGGTGTTTTATTGGCCTGCGGGCGCGGCTGCCGAGTGGCATCTGTCATCAGAGCGTGCCCTCGCTCTACGCCAAGGTGAGTTTATTTGGTTTGATACGTGGTGTGCTGCCCATATTTTTACAGGTGCCTGTGTTGTTGAACCAAGAGCTTGATTCCTGCTTTCCCTGGCAGACACAAGGCCCTGGTTGTCCAGGGCTTCCTCTGGTGGACGAGGGTGGGGTGAAGGGTGCCCCCCCCCCCCCGCTCCCATAGGAAGCATTCCCCTTCAACATGTCCTCTCTCCAAATCTCACCACCCTATCTCCTTTGATCAATTATTTGGGGTTGAGTTAATGTATCAGTAAATTAAGAAGATTTGTGTTAATGAAAAGCACTTGGGATGGATGGATGCCACTTCTGCCATGTTGCTCTGAAGCCACACAGTTTGACATTGGTTTTAATAGCTACCAAGTCTGTAAATGACAAGACTTTATTGGCCCAGTGAGTGATTGAATGTCAAGACTGTCAAAAGCACCATGGATCAAGTCCTTTGCTCTCACACTATTTTTCATATTACATCAACATATTTAAATGGCCAATTTAGACACGGTTGAGGAATAATGGTCCAGGAGCCGTCATTAGCTGTGATGGGTCTCTGGATAGAGAGTCTTCCTTGCAGAACCCTGTCCTGGTGAGCAGCTGCGGTCAGGTCACGCCAGGCGTGCTACCACAGCTGGGCTGAGGCTTCATGGGCTTTTTTATTACCCTTTGACACTGGTGATAGTGTGTGTGTGTGGGGGGGTCTGTCACATGTCTGTCGATGTCGATCTGGGGTCAGACATAGATGTTTTGTGGCTGATGTAACGTGGGGAGAATATGCTCTTTAGGTGTATCTTAATTAAATAGTGGTAAGAATGAAAACATCATCATGTTTGAGATGAAGTTCTGGTCAGATCCTCAACAGTGTCTGGAACCCAGCAGGTGTGCAGAGTAGACGATCAGTCAGTCAGTCCACCACTTTGATCCAGACTGAAATATCTCAACAACTAGATGTATTGGTATAAAAAGTGGTCCAGAGATTCACGTCCCCTTCAATTGCATTGACTTTTCTTCTTGTGACATCATCAGGTCAAAATTTCATTCAAACTCATGCAAATCTAATGACACTCCCATCAGTCTCACTTGTACTTCTTGATATTTATCAAAAGCTGTCATCCCAAATTAAAAGGGTGGTAAAGGTAAACATTATACCTGCTAAACATCAGCATATTAACACTGTCAGTGAGAGCTTCTTAAAATGCTGATGTTAACATACATTAAGGTATGTCATAACATTAGTCCAACTTTGACACAGACAAATACATATGTGGTCTATCATGCAACATACTAACATTTATTCAATTTCGTAATACAACAATAAATAACTTGAATGAAGTGGTCTAACTTGATCATATGAATGATGCATTGTGCTCTCATTTACTTCACAGTCACACAATAACATTCAGTAGTTCACCTTCAATTGGATCTCCTACTCCATGCTTTCCCTTTCTTTTTCAGAGCTATTTTAACCTGTTAGGTAAGTATTTAACAAATCCTTGTCATATAAGGCTGATGTAAGAGTACTGCAAAAAATGTATTAACAAACTCAGAAGACTTACTGGATGGGCAGGCAGGCAAGGCATTCCCAACAAATCCAATAAGGAGCAGACCAAAATCAAGAGTCCACAAACAAGTAAATACATGAAAACTAAGGAAGACAAAACCAAAAGCTTGAGAAGAACATGAGGAATAAACAGTGGGAAAGGCTGAAACATTTGACACAAGGTACAAGGCAAAGAGAGAGTGGGAAACACACAGACTAAACACACAAGGAGGGAGGATCACAGGTGAATTCACTCAACCACAATCACATGAATGACTGAGACTGTCCACAAGTGGGTGTCGTTATCTCTGTATTGTATGGCAACAGGTTTGTGGTCATTCAAAACAGGAATAAACCTTTTGTTTTTTTGAGGCTTCTCTCAGCACCAGATCTCCACTTGTATGAATCACAAACATAAAGACCACAATTCCCACCGGTATGGAAAAACCTCTAGGTTGTTTTCTTGAGAAAAGAGAGAAGGATTTTCACAATTGAAAGTGGATTCAGTAACTTCACTGTGGTTTCTCAGCGGCTTTTTCACTCAGTTGGTTGCAGACAGTGAGGCTAGAAAAGTCCTTGTGGACAGTGGAGCTTGATGACATGTCAGTCTCATCACTGTCTTAGTTATCTCTGGAAGGACAAAACCATCAAAACCACATGGGCGACTTTTTACACATTTCACGAGCCGCCAATTCTTCCCATTTCATCCTCATCCAGTCATGTGGTCTCTGCTCCTCGTGTCATTCTCTAATCACTTTCCTTCCCTCCCTCAACCTTTTTTTTTTCATCTAACCCTGCTTGCCTTCTCTTGTTTTGAACCCCCCCTCTCCTGTTCTTTCTCTCTGTCCGTCTTCACAGATAAGTAGGCATCTCTCACCTTTCACATAACATCACATGGTAGCAATCAGAGCGGGCTTTGGCAGACAAATTAGGGCAGTTAATGTAGACCGGAGATCAGCGGAGAGGCGGGGATGCTGGTGCTAAACGCCAACAGATGGGGCCTGAAGTGGATCGGCTCGGGCCTAACGCGGGACGGTACAGTATAGCCTGGGGTGTAGAGCTGAGAGAGACGGCCTGAGCCCAGAGGAAAGAAGAGCATTCTTACTAAATCTAGTTTTTTATTAGCGAGAAATGGAAGAGCATGGGCAGATGTAGAGAGAAAAGATGACACTAATTTCACTCCAGAAAGGATTTTTTTATGGGAAAAACTATTGAACTTGGGTCTTATCTGGGATTAAATTCGATCCAGAGTTTTTTGGACAATGCTTAAAAACATATTGTCAACACCATTCCTCCCTGGCTTTAGAGGACAAAACATGTTTTTCTCTGTCCATTTATAAAGTGTATATGTATTCCAAAAAATGAGTCAGATTTTTTTTTCAGCTTGCCCCTAGTTCACCACTAAATTATGCATATTTAATCAAAAGTTTGGCTGAGACTACCGATGCAACTCGAAGCCAATTCAGCATGGATACTCCTCAAATGGCACATTTTCACCAATCAGTCTGTCATCACCTGTGAAATGCAGATGAATAATGCGCTCTGAAATCTAATAATTCAGAATACATTTCTCCTCTAAAATGTGGGACTCATCATACGCTGCTCTGTGATTATTTTTCTCATGATTATATTCCAGTTAATCTGGTTTGATGAAGTGTACGTTCTCTACGGATGATTAATTGACCTTTTACATCGGATCTAAGCAATGAGCTCAAAGTCCTCTCCATCCGTCATCCAGTCCATCTAAAGTGTCTTTCAAAGAGTGCAAGGAGAATTATTTTTTGACATTCCTCTCTCCTCAGACCTTGGCAAAATCAAAGCCAAGAAGCTCTCTGATTTCTGTAACCCACCTTTTCCCAGACAAAAAAAACCCGCCCCAGGCTTGATCCTGAAGTAGCCGGCCACGATCAGATGGAGCCTTCGCAGCCAAACACAACACTGCAACAAATTGAAAGTGTTTCACATACATCATTAAAAGTATATGTGCTTACATTGAAGTGAAAGTTTAATAATTACTCAGCCCTTAAGCCAGGATTGTAATTCTTATAGAAAAGCTATTAAAATGTGCCATAATAAGTGAAACAACTCACAAAGGGCTTATGCAAAACGCATCAGTGTAATTTCTATATGTCCATCTGCACACAATCCACTTTTTGTGATCACCTTAATACATGGGCAGCGCACACACACACACACACACACACACATTCCTCTTATGTTACAGGCTTTGAAGAGGCAGACTCATCCCCATTTTCAACAGTACCCAATCAAACACAAAGCTGAGGGGCGGATTAGGAGCGGGCTTGTGCGGCACAATGCTCCTATCAGGGACCACACTGGTTTTAAATTACCCCCTATTCCTCACTCATTTTCAATCACTCACTGGCTCAATAAAGTTTGTTTCTCCAATAAAACAGACCAACAAAGGAAGACTGAATCCCAGTTTTGTGCAACAGGGGTCCCTTACAACCCCTCGACACTGTGTGTTTGTGTCTGGAAAATTGTCCGCCACTATCATGCGATGTGATTGGTCCATTTGTGAAGTTGAAAGTGGGATGAAGACATTTGCTTCGGAGGGATGCTTTTTCACTTGGATGGAAAAAGGGAAAAGATGGAAAGATGGAGAGATTGAAGGTTGACAGATGTACGAGTGGAGGTGTGGTCATTGTCACGCATGTTGTCAGTTCCAGAGGGAGTGGTGTCTCTTCAGACGACAGCTGGTTTCACTCACAGAAAAGACATGCAGCGGAGAGGGAGAGAGAGAGAGATCAGACCTTCACCTCTGAATATTTATGATCTTGGTCCACACAGATTTCTCGCCACATTTTTTGCGGTTTTCAGGGGTGGTGGTGGGGGGGTAGCACTTGGTGACCCACACACACTCACAACCTCACAGACAAGCGTACATGAGTGTTCACAGATACATTCAGATATTCACACATGTGTCCACGCTCTCTGAAGAGAGATGGTGGAAAGAAGAAATAAAAAAGGGAAATAAGTCATCATTAGAATGGAAAGTTGTGAATGTGGCGAAAAGTGAAAGAAGTACATTAGGGAAAGGAGAAGATTTAGGAAACAGACCTACACACACACACACACACACACGCACACACACTCACACAGAGACCCCATGCTGGAAAATGCCGTTGTTGAGCTTTGAAGCACAGTGGTAATGAGGCTCCATTTAAAGCCAATGAAGCCGCTTTGGCAGCTTATGAAAGCACGATTGGTAAGCCCCCCCCCCTCGTCTGCCGCTGGGTGGTGTGTGTTTGTGTGGATGTGTGTGTGAGTGTCAGCAGGATAGGGAGGGGGGGAGAATGGACAGTATTTGGCTGGATCTGCTTTGCTCTTTTCCAGCGCTTTTAGCAGCAGCTCGCTCCCAGACCAGTCGCTCTCCAGAGCTCCAATTTCTCTGCAAACACCAAGGAGGTTTCCCAAACACACTTGAAGAGTTATCATTTTACATGGTTGTAGGAAAGGGATGATAATCAATATAACTCTCTCTTTATCCACTTCATGATAGCTATAACTGACAATGAAAACAAGGGGAAAACCTCAACTTTTTATAGAGCAGGATGCAACATTTATCAAGGTGGAATATGGAGAAGCAATTTGTTGTTGGCAGACAGTCCGGTGCACTGCAACATCAGGAAACACATGCAGGACAAAGCAGGAGAAACTCTGTGTTAATGAAGGTCATAACAGAAGAAATAGTGTGTAAAAAAGTTTAAAATTTGGTTGCAGATTTTGGCTGTTGTAGAGGTTTACTCCCAACCAAACACTAGGTAAACTATCCTTTAGGAAATATAGTGTGGAAGAAGGGATGGCTTGAGAGACTTTGGGGACGGAAAGACGAGCTGAGGTTCAAAAGTTCACAGAAAATGTGCCCAAAAATAGATCACAGAAGAGGACCAGAGACTACATTTACTCTAATATTATTGTATGTCTCATTGCAGTTCCATAACACTGGCACCAGCCTGAATCTACTCCTTAAAGTGTCCTAATGACCTTAAACACCTTCTCCATCCTAGTGTCCTACTTTCATTTTTACAGTTACACTGTGTCCTGGTGTGAATTTGAGTCAAAATAAGCCAGATGATGAAACACACAGTGAGTGAGGGTGATCACTTCAGTAGGTTGAGCCAGTGATTGTCACAGAGAAGAAGAAAGAAATAGAAACTTTGGTAGTGTGCTGGATTTTTCCTTTAGGCACCATTTAGCGCTTGACTCTGTGCAATATCTCAGTCTTTGTAGGACAAAGTCGGACAAAAAGAGGTGTGCAGAGGGTCTTTGATAATTCAGAGTAGCAGATTTCAATCTCACAATCATGTGAAGTAACATATCTATCAAAGGGGAGTGGAGTCTCACTCAGATTCAGGCCTGACTCTCCTCTGGCAGCTGAATCTCACAGGACCACAGGACTGTCCATTCCTTAGCCTTTTAAACCATTTTGGGATCATGGGACTGGACAGGAATGGGAGGCCAATGACAGGATGCCAGGACGTCCTGGATGGATGTCATGGTGTGTGTGTGTGTGTGTGTGTGCAGACCATCTCAGTGAGCTCTATTCTTCAAGCCATGATGGCCATGCCTGGGGAGAGTGATGATAAATGGTCGCCTTCCTGTAATTTACCTTCAGGAGGATGGATGGAGCTGGCCTGTTTGGTTAGAGGGTGGGGAGACGAGGAGAGAGGAGACTGTAGGTGAGTGGAGAAGGGGGGAGAAAGAGAGTAAGGAGTTTCCTGCTTTGGACCTGACTCCGGAGTTGGGTTTCCTCAGAGGTGAGGTACACATTCAAGTGTGTGTGTGTGTGCCTCACTGTTTATTTACAGAGCTTCAGTTCTTGCTCCCTTCATTGAGGAGGGGAGGTGATCTTCACCCCCTTCTCCCCCAGTCTAGCCCCTGTGAGTGGAAACACACCACAGTAGCCCCCACTGCATGCGAGCATACTTTCCAACGGGAAACACACACATATCAATTTGATATTATTTCCGCAGCTCAGCCTAATGACTGCAATTAACGAGACAGATGATCAACACGACACACAGCTCATTAACTAATAATTTATTTTTTTTATCATTTAGATTAAAAAGTCAGTGGTTCATTGCCTCAGAGGAAAATGTACAAGGAAGACTTTGATATAACAGAAGTGAAGAGCTGGACTGAACTGAGGGGAGAATCCCTTTGTTCCCCAAGAAAGGTAGGTGGGCAATTTTTTGTGTGAGTGAAGCATTACTCCCAGGACGTTCATGTAACAGAAAGTAGTGGTGTCAGCTCCCGTCTGTACCTCTATGGGAAAAGCAGAGGGTCCGATCAGCCCGCGTCACATTTTTCACTCGCTTCTCCCCAAAGTCATTTACAATTGAGCGGGTTGTTGTGCGGAAACAACATAAAACCAAAAAGGAATACATTCTGTGTAATATTTGAACCACATCTTCTGGTGGTGATCACAAAAGCATATGTTTCTGGTTTCTACATCCATATAACATCATCTGGTTTGTACATCCATACACGTGAGTCATCCCAGGCCGAGTGACGCTTTACAAAAGACAACATGAATGGCAGAGGCAGTTCAGTACATATTTACAACATTAAAAACGTGTCAGGACGTATTAAACAAGGCAAGATGGGAGCGAGACAGGGGGGGAAAAAAATGGGAATCAGACCAGGAAAATGTAAATGATGATTCTTCATTGTAAGCTGTTCGGACATTAAACAGTGGCTGAGAGGCTTCGTCGCCCCAAAAAGTCAACCTTCAATTGAGAGCTCTCTCACCTCTCTGCACTTTCAGTGTGTGTGCGCATATCACTTGTTTACGTGGGTCGGGTTAATTACACATACACTCTCACACACACACACACCTGTGAATGCTATAAATGCCGTAAAGGGGGGAAACAAAGCAAAGTGGTTACGGCCTCAGTTCCACTGCCAAGCTGCTGGGCTTGTTAACGTAAAACAACGGGACGGCTCTCCCTATGAGACTCGCTAAATCGCTTTCACAAGACTTCGCTTCCACCCCCCAAACAACATCTGGCTCACTCTTACTTCTTATCTATAGTCCAACATTCAGGGTGGGTGCTTAAGGAAAAGGAAAACGCGGAGCCCAGAGACAGAGAAGTGCGATTTTGGGTTGACGAGTCCAGATTCGAGGACGCCCCCAAGTGTGTCGGCCGCTTAAGGAGCTGAGCGCCAAAGAGGCCTCACGGGCACGTAATTTCACCATCCATCATTATGTGTCACACCATACTCACATACCAGGGCGAGGAGACTGGTGCCACTGTAACACCACCTGTCTGACAGGCCGCTGCAGACAGCCGACATACAAATAACTGTTTGGTTCTGCATTTTTGTAAAATCTTAAATTCCAACAGTGGAAATTGTGCCCCTGGGCTTAGTGCTGTTAAAACACTAATTTTTTTTGTCCTACTTTGCTCTTTTGTCACACACCAGAAATCCTGGTGGGCAATAACTCATTTTGGTTACGGGTTGTTTTTTGGATTAGATAATTAAAAAGTCATTATGAGGCCGACAGATGCACAGCAGGAAGATCCACGATCATTTGAACGTCTAACCCTGTTCATAGTTTATATTAACAACATCAGCTGTCGTGGCGTCCACATTCTTAAGCTTGGCGACATTATTTCATAAACGCTTACAATCAGGCCCGTACACCTGTGTGAGTGTGTTCTTCACAGTTTGACATACATTCTGGGAAAAGACGCGAACAAGCAAGCTACAGTGCGGCGCAGTCTCGAGCTCTGGCAGCCTCGGCCTGCGCTGTCACTTATCTACAACACTGAATACACAACATGCAAAATGGGTTGAAAAGAGTTTTGGGGTGGGTGGTGGCTGACACATAGAAGAGAGCAGAGGATAGACACTTTTGGAAGAATGACAAACCAAACATACCACCGCAGCCAGAGGAGCGTAACCACGAGCTAGCATGACATGCCTGTCGGCACACTCACCGCTATGCGAGCTTGATGTGCCCCTCAAAACTGTGTGTTTATCTTGTACTCTATTTAAATAAATTGTAATGTGCTTTACAAAATGAAATAACAGCAAAAGGCAGATAAAAAGCTTGAGAGCAACCAGACGGCTCTCTCTGTGGTTTTCGTTGGTCCTGACTTCCATGGGCTTTTAATTGAATTTAAAAACTGACTATGCTTATTTGGCAAAGGATGACAGGGGCTGTGTTAGAGGAGGCAAGTGGGGGAAGATGACTTGGGAAGTTTTCCTTTGGATTTTGATGCTCATATTGGTTTAGATCTCGCTCCGCTCACTGTAAGGTTTTGATGGACCAGCAAAAACCACAAACATGCAAACATAACAAAGCACATGAGGAATGAAATATGATCCTCTCATGTCATAATACAATCAGCGAGCACTAAAAACTTTCCAGCCTCATTCATTTTGTCAAAATATGCCAGAGAAAAACACCGACTATGTTGTTTATCCGACTTTGTTTTCTTTTTACTGCATGAAAAGGAACTCTCGTTTCAATCTCTTATTTTGGCAAACAAAAGCCTGCCAGTCACTGGACACATCAGGAAAATGTTCAGACATTTAAATACAAAGGCATGACATTGGCCACACAGCGACATCTGGAAGGCCACTACCCAGCGGAAGACATTATCCATAAAGCAAAAAGGTCTCCTTGGAAATATTGGTATTGTTCTGAAATTCCAGCCATTTGTCCACACCGCTTAATCTGTCTTCCAGAAAAAGTGACAAGCAATGAGTCACCATGGTGATGCATGACTTTATAAACCACTCATGAGAGGGACTGGTGGTGAAGAGGCACAGCCCCGGAGGCCTGGAATGTGACTCACACATGCTAACAGGGTTTGTTCTGCTTACATTGAAACAAAAAAAGATACATCTCAAACAAGGATATGGCTGGGATATGGATGGATGAGATAAAACGTAGCCACGCGAGGATATAAACTCTAATATGAGCAGTGGCGTCAGATACTTGCGGATACAACAGCCTACATGAGCAGTTTATTCTGTGAGGGCTGTCGGGTGGCAGCAGCAGTGGTGGTGAGACTGAGGTTTGCTGTGGAAAATGTCCCTGCAAAAGGGAGCCCTTGGTTCCTCACGGGACAAGAGTTTAATAGTTACAGTCTGTAGAAGTCACTGCGGAGGCCTGGAGCCAGTCGGCCCGTTTGTGAACATCTTAACAGCAAACGCCGGAAAAGTTTGTCAGGTGGTGCAGCAGCTCGCGAGCCGAGTTCGTTTCAACAACGAAACGTGAGGAGGCCAAGCTGAGGATGGGCAGCTTGTCTTGATGCTGAATTCAGTCAGTCTCTCTGGAGTGGCAAATAAAATCCTCAGAGGAGTATGTGAAGTGTGAGCACTGGTGTTCTTATGTCAAACAAAGTGGCAGGAGACAGACAGTCTTGAGGGTTGGGGGGGTGTAGTCATGGGACGAGTGGACATTTCTGCTGTCGTCGTTGAGGGAGGGAATGGCATCTGCTGTCTACACTTCATACCCTTTTTAATGGTCCCTTTTTAAGGCAAACCAATTGGACAAAAAAAACGGACATAGCAAAGACAAAACTTGAAAAATAAAAAGGAAAATAATTATACAATATACACAAAACGTGGTCCTTAAAACAGGTAGGGTACATGCAGTCTTTCTAATGTGCAGTGTTCCCGTGATGGGGGAAGACGAAGGATTCAGGGGGGAGGAGAGGGAGATCACCGGGTGAGGGTTCATGAAGGTGGGCGATGGAGGGAGAGGTAGGGACGATCGCCGCTTTCCCATCACGCTTTGCTGCACTTGCCCTTCTTCTCTTTGCGCTGGAACTTCCTCAGGCGTCTCGTCCAAACGTCCCTCCACTGGATCACCAGGCTGTTCTTATCGGCCATTAGGCCCACACGCTCCGCCCCCGGACTGGCGGCCCCAGCCCCGGGTCCGACCCCTGGACCCGCCCCCGTGCCCGTTCCGCCGTCGCTGCCGCCCATCACCAGGAATCGCTTGCTCATCTGGATCTTGGGACATTTGCAGGCCAGGTCCTTCATGTGCACCCACAGGAAGTTGTCGCCTCGCTTCAAGGGCTCGCCGCGGCTCTTGTACACGGACACCACATTAACTGAGAACTTAGCCCAGTCGCCCACCGTCTCCATGTCCAGCACGTTCACTTGGACCGCTGAGGACACATTCATGAAAAAATACACTCAGGTCAATGCTTCCAAAATAGTGTATTTATTAATTATGGTTGGTAATTAATTCGACTGTCTTACCATAATCCTTCTTGCAATATTTCTTCATGTTGATCTTCAGGTTGCCCTTCACTGGTTTACAATAAGACTCACAATCTGCAACAACAAGAACAACCACCATCCACACCTGTTATTCAGGCTCCACAGATCTTCTCCACAACACTTACTGACACTCAAATTACACACATAAAGGGACACTTACACACTTGAAATTCAAATCGCTGCCATAAGGTTACATTTGAGGACTATTTTACACCATTTCATACTGCATTATGTGGTGCGCATAAATAGCAACCAGCACATCTGTAATGCAAAGTTAGTGTGACTCAACACTGTAAACTGTTATGTACTGTGAAACCACCAATAAACACACTCAACGGCATCAAAATAAATCACTATGTGCTTGTTTCTGCACATGCACACAAGCCGAGGTTGTCGTAGGGCTGACTTGTATTGTTTTATAACCGTGTGGCGAGTGTGCCCATATTCACACTTGCCCTCACGGCAATATATATTCACTGACAGGGCCAGTGGCTGCGAGGGAAACTGGAGCAGGTTGGATAATGTGCTTTGGTTTTTTGTGCGCTAAAACACAACTTAGACAAATCACACATCAAACCCCTGCAGCAGCCGGCGCTGGGAGGCGAGTGAGACATACCAGAGTAGTAAAAGTGTTCAGTCTGACATGTTTTCTGGGATCTTGAGGAAAGACAGAGCGTGGTGGAAGCAGGTCATGGTTGGATGTATGTGAATAGGTCCCGGCTGCCAGCGTGACGACTGAGACCACACATCGGACAGATGACCTCCACTGACCATTCAGAGGTGGAGCCGTCAGCGATGAGGTGTTATAATTACGATTGTGACAGTTAAATCGGACCTCTCGGCTGAGCGGCCAATCTCACATCTCGTCTTGACTCTGAAAACAGCCTTGATTTGGTTCAGTTGTCCTGTATCTGTGAGGGTTTTTTTTTTGCAGGCTGATCATTTTTCAAACAGTTTACACAAATATGGGAAGTGCACTGGAAAAAATTCCACCCCAAATTTCTCAATCTGGGACGTGACGTAACTTCGGCAGCAACTTTTCACTTTATTCCAAGTCTACCTTCAACCTAAGAAAAAACTGATAATTACAATAATAACAGAATTGATTCGTAAAGTGATGTTGAAAAATGAGCGTGTACAACACTTTATATGGACCAAGAAAGTTGGAGTCAGAAAGAGCACATGCGTGTCATAATTTCCCATAGTTCATTTCTTGTGATCCTGAAATACTCATTTTGCCATCTCAGCATTAAAAGCTTTGCATCTCTGCTGATCACGAAATATGTTTTCCATGAGCTGAGAGCCGAGGGAACGGAGAACAAAGAAGACAAAATTAAGCAAACGTTCAAAAACAGATTGATAATATTGAATTTGAAGCACTGTTTTTAAATTGTGCTCATGGTAACTACTGCCACTGGAGCTGTGACAAGAAAGAAAGAGACACTGCCGATCATTAGCTCCACCGTGCTTGACTTGATGCCACTGGATTTTATGAACCGTAGAATTTTGGATCCACTTATTTCAATTATGAAAATATGAGAAGGACACAAAGTTCATAATAAAATATGAAAATGATGGGCTGAAAATGTGGAGAATGCCAAGAAGCTCGTTTTCCAACATGGCTGTAGTAAGTTTCGGCGTGGGGAAGCTGACCACGCTGCTCGCTTGTAATGTCAGGGTATTAAACTAAAAAACCACATGCTGGTAACTGGGCTGGTATCTGTGGTCAGGCCTCTCATTGCCTTCAAAAGGAAAACCATTCAGTCTTGTTGCTTCCCAAAGCAAACCAAATAAAATAGCTGGACATGAAATGCCCTAATTAGAAAAAAAAAAAAAAGTCGTGTGAGAGAGAAATTACGCTTTCTGGGTTGCATGAGAGTCGGGGTGTTGCATCGTTCATTTTTTTTTGGGGGGGGACGGATGGAGCAATGGAAGGAGGGAAGGAACAGGGGACCGAGGAGCCCATAAAAATGTCCAGGAGGCTTGGCTGTATATCAGAGCGCTGCAGATTTTATTAGCCAGCGAGAGGAGAGAAAAAGGAAAGAAAGGGAGAAAGAGAGAGCAGATGGCAGCTTCCAATAACCTCGAGATGGGGCGACTTTAAAAAAACGATGAGTTGGAGGTGTAGATGTGGACGGGTGCGGAGGTGTACGTGTGGATGGATTTGTGTATTGTACAATACGTACCGACCTTAAATAAATGTTAAATATCATAGCTTGGTCTTTTTCATTATAAGTGAGCCTGTGGTTTCATGTGCAGATCATTATCACGTAAGTGTGCATGCGACTGTGACAGGCATGCATTTATATGAGATGTGCATGGATTTCATTAGATCACTGCCATTGTGTGTGTGTGTGTGTGTGTGGTATACAGTGGCTGGCCTGAAGGTATCAGTGGTGAAACGCTGGCTGGGAGACAGTGTGTGTTTTCCCATGAAGAGTCACTTACTGCTGGCTGTTCACCTGGAAAAGCTCTCGGTGAATCGCCCACTGACCCAGAAGACCGGCCCACTGAAAACACTCACAATTGGCTCCGGGGGCTCTCGATGCCCTCCTTCCCTTGAGCCCCTCTCACTGTGCCATGACAAGGACAAATTGCATCCACCGCCCCCTTACACAAAAACATTTCGGGGTTCCTTAGGTTTCTGATGGCGGGGCTCGTTCTATGGTAGTTGAGGAAGGAGAAAGATGGGGGAAAGGCTCTGGTGTGTTTGGTAGAGCCTGAGGTGAATTGGCGATCAACAACTCTTGTGTTCTTAGACCCCGTAACATTTTCCCAGGGAAGTAATAAACACAAAGGGCTGGACTGTGCATTTTTTGTTTGCAAAAAAAGGCTCAGAGGCCCAAGTAATGAGAGGAAACGCAATGAGAGAAGTTGTAAAAAGAAGCTGCAAATGTAAGGAAATTATTGTCAATATCTATTTAAAGGAAATTATTTGGACATTTTGGGAAACGTTATTTGCTTTCTTCTTTCTCTCTCAAAAATTTCTACTTTAAAATGGGTTCGTGTCAGATTGATGATTGACTATTTCTTGACCTATTTCTGTTTCCAGTCTAATTTACAGTATTAACTGTGCAGACACGAGTGAAATAAATCTTCTCGTCTAAACGCTTGGCGAGAAAACGTATTTCCAAAACATCAAACTATTCCTTTAATGTAGATCAACTTATTCATTCAATACCATTATATTTAATAGGAGGGCAGAAGTGAAGTCATTATCTTTAACCCTATAACTCAAACCCTCAAACTGTAAATGTAACCTTTGAAATGCATGACGTCCATAAGTAAAAAGTCTAATTTGCATTGAGCTTTCTGACAAAATATATAATTTGTAGAGGAGAAAGGGTATAAAAACAATAAAACTATTTCCTTTGAACAGTGCAGTAAAGTATCGCTGGCAAAGTGGGGGGTGCGATCTGCAGCCTGAGTGATGATATATGTTATAAACCCACTAATGAATCAACATTTCCAAGTCAGCGCCACCATTCAAATCAAACAGCCGCAGAATGAAAAATAAGGGCAGGGTAATTGACCGGAGCCTAAATTGGACAGTTGGAGGGAGAGACTGAACAAATTTCCCCCCGGTCCCTTGCCAAAACTCTTTTCACGCCTCAAAACTCTCCCTTCCTCTATATCTCCCGGCTAAACGTTAACTAATCACCTGCCTATCTGCCGGCCTTGGCTTTGAGCTGCAGATATATTTCGAGCACAGCGAGGCTCCACTAACTTGAGGTTCGTGGTTTGGGGAAATTGTGCCAAGGACACAGCTTTTTAAGACAATGGAAAATTTTCATGCAGGTCCCAGTGCGCTCGTTGGCTGTGCTAAACTTCAAAAGGCGGGACCCCACCCTTCATTAATATTTATTCCACACCTTAAAACTCGAGTCCAGAAATATTAAAAAATATGTTTTTGTTCCTCTCATAAAGCGGTGGTGCTTATGGGCGAGGTGCAGAGAGCGTGTACTAACCTGCCGGTTCCTCTGTGCTGCTCACCACAGCTGTGGGGTTGACCACTGGGATTTCTGCAACACACACGCAAGAAATACAAAAGTTATTTCACTGGTTAAATGTAAATCCCTACCTTTCAAGTACGGTCTAAGTGATTTGGCTGTGTGCCCTGCTAAGAGTGCATGTGTGGTCAAAGAAATGAAGTAT
The DNA here is from genome assembly GCA_037975185.1 of Centropyge bicolor. Lineage (NCBI taxonomy): Eukaryota > Metazoa > Chordata > Actinopteri > Pomacanthidae > Centropyge > Centropyge bicolor. The sequence goes on along the minus strand of JBBMOC010000024.1, from coordinate 717,347 downwards.
GTCTGGATTCATTAAAAGTAATTCCAAAGAGTCAGTATGGGAAGGTTTTCTGAATATATTAATATGTAGAAGGTTAAGCTTGAGGAGAAGCGTCTTTGCTCAAGAGCAATAGACAAAATACCAGGGTTGTTGTGCAGTGGGTTTGGACTGTGACACATGTCAACTATGCACATGAAAACACTGGGGGAATTGCAGACAGACATGCAAGATAAACACTGACAGACTGACAGGGATACTTATTGGTGGTGAGAGGGAAGACAGGCTCAAATAAACCATGCATTCCACGGACTAATGTGGCGGTTTCATCGTCCCTTTTTCAGGAATACACTGAAAGATCCTGAGACGGTATAAGTGGAAGAAATAATGGAGGTCAGAGGAGCAAATTTAAGCTTTGAGCCAAAGTCGGTAGATCTGCCACAAAATGCACTCGGTAATCCAGTTTGGAGAAGTCGATCCATTCAAAGCCGGCACGCTCGATACATCCGAGACAGAAGTTGATTCTTTGTGGCGCACTGATTAAAATGAAAAGGTGGCTGCACTAGATTAGTCTTGTCCTCCCCGAACAGATGCCGGGTTAACACTGCTGTGTAATCTCCACGCGAGCATGTACAGACAGATGGACAGATGGCAAAGGGGGCAATTTTAGTTGGATCGTCTTGAGACAGATGCAGCCCTCCCTCGCCGTGCCCGCTGGCTACTCTAAAAAGTACCTCGTGGAATTCCTCCAGGACTTCTCCTCTAATCGTATGCAACTTTCCAATACAAATGCTAATGCTAACAACGGGCCCTCCGCTTTTACCGTAAACAGAGTTACTGGAGCGCTGGCTCAGCATCCACCCAGAGGATCTGCTTTTGATTGGATTTGGAGGTTGACGGTTTGAAGCGAGTGGGAGTGTGTTGGCGGCAGGCGGGGGGGAGGGAGGGGGGGTCGGGGGGTAGTTGTTGGAAAGCTGTTTTGAGGCAAATGCAGCAGTTGTCTCTCTGAAATTATGGACACCCCGCCAACAAAAACAAACAAGGGCACGGAGCTTTGTGAAGGCAGGCGCAGCTGCTAGAAGCCACTTTGAGCCCGCGTGCCCTCGTGGCCACGGCTTGTGAAGACAGACAGATGATGAAAGGATCATTCAGATGAGGGTTGCTGCCATCTTACTAATTGGCTGCTTAATAGGCTTGTCTTCTGTCTCGGGGTCCCGGAGCCTCAATAAGCGGTACGATGCCCACCATGGGGCCGTATTGACACACGCAGTCGTCATTAACGCTATTCGTAATGGATCCAAATGCGCGCATGTACTTAAATGCACATACACACTCCTCCTTGTTCTCACTGGATGGTTCGGTGGCGCTCAAATGAGTGGGGTCTGCGATCCATGACCACAGTTGTTTTCTCCTTCTCGCCCCGTCCGCCATCTGCTCCGGAGCTGCATGTGAGAGAAACAACATGGCAGCATGTGGCACAGTGTGGCAGAGCTCGGTGCGGCGCTGGGCGGCACGGTTTGCTTTTGGTGGAGGTTGTCTTGTGAGCGTGTGCAATGTGTGCCCGTACCGCCTGGCACACAGTGTGGTGGAAAGTTGCCCTCTATTACACATGCCTGCATGTGCCGGGCCACTGGCAAATTTCATAATCCACACGCACACATGCACGCTTGTCACAGGAAATTAAAAACCTGATGTAGCCAACATGCATACTACAGCGAGTCGAGCGCGCACACACATATTCTACACACGGCTGACAGCAAGTGGAACAACAATCTCAAGTCTTGAGTTCTCACACTACCAGTTCTCCACTGACTTGCACTTCAACAAAGATCACGTTTCAGTCCAGCCTGACGTTACATCTGGGCCCTTGTTTGCACACATGTTTTGGGCTGTTCTCTATGAAATTATCATTGCATTTTCAGTGGCCATGCAAACCCACAGAACACATGTAGTGTATATGCGCAGTGCCGAGATCGGGTTGGGTGTGCCTGTCAGAAGGCCAGAATGACTTTAGGCTACAGCAGAGTGTGCTTTCAATTATGCTCTGTAATCTCCACGGTTCGAGCATGTGCTGCTTTTAGTGTAGTTCACGACTCTATTGTAACTATGCATTATGCCTTTTGTTATATTATATTCTTTACAATGGAGTTTGTCAGTGTTTTACAGCTTTGTGCAGTGACTCCATAACAAGCTGATAAAATCACCAAGCTGTCAGTGTACGTCATCGGAGTCATATGCAGTGAGTGGTAGTTGTGCATGTGTCCGTGCGAGCGACTCACTGATGCAGGGGGCCACGGGCGAGCGGCTCTGCTGGTAGCCCTTGGCGCAGCGGTTGCAGGTGATGCCGGTGACGCCGTCCTTGCAGGGGCACTGGCCTGTGGTCTGGTTGCACGTCTTGCCTGCTGCGCCCACAGGATGGCAGTCACAGGCTGGGGGTGGGGGTGGGGAGGGGATCGGAGACAGGTGTGAAGGGGGAGGGAGGGTTGAGAAACAAGGAAGAGGAGAGAGAAAATATATCAGATGTTAATTCATTAAACTTGTTGCCAAAATGACACTCAAGACACTGGCGTATTCCTTGGTGATGACGGAGTCTCTGCAGGGTTAAATTTAGTAAAAAAAAAAAATTTGCCAGCAGATGACAGATATGCATTAGGGCTGAGTGTTTGGCTCAGGATTTTGGGGTCCTGTGATCCCTAAACACTATGAGGAAAATCACTATGTGCATCTGAGAGATAGAGAATTTCAGCAAGTAATAAGAATATGTTCACAAGAATAGTATCACTGTCAGGAGGCCCAGAGAAGCACACACACCTCTCTCCTCTCTGCTTGTTTCTCCTGTGTGGCTGTGTGCAGTCCGGTGCCTGCCCGGTGACACGCGCTGTGCTGTTTCATCACTTCCCGAAAGTTCAGTCGATGCCCAGCAAATGCCAACAGCAACAAGCAACGCTCCGGTCACCTCGCGTCGGCACAGCTTTTATGGGTTTTGCTGGTTCTAGGCAATTTCTTGAAACCCCCTTAAGCAACATGAGGCTTTTTTTGGTTTAAAGAGCTGTTAAATACAAGAGCTGGCGCGTTGGTCCGAAGCCTTCCGAGAGAGCTTTACAAGATGTTAGAGAGGACGACGGGAGGGGGAGGGAGGAGCGGCGTATCAAAAGGTGGGAAGTGAAGGAGATGAGTGGGGAGAAACAGCATAAGGTACAGTGGATCCAACCAAAAACCAACCCTAAAAAAAACAGACATTTGTTCTCTAAGTAATGAATGTATACTTAATATTTCACAGCAAACCAGCCAGACAAACACATCAGTGACATAACAAAATAACTGTAAGACATGTTCTTGAGAGGTCTTCAGGGGTGTGACTGATTGATTTACAGAAAAGTTTCCTTTCCTGCCTTATCTACTGACACGCTGCCAAAAATACAACAAACCATGAAATGCAAGGTGAGCATTGTGCCTCTCCTTCTTATTTTCAACATAATTCTTCGGAGAACAGGCGCAGGCTGGTGCAAAATTACTAAAGCAAACTTTGGAGTGACTCGACTGTAACACGATAGCTGTAATTGTCCAAGCTTATCAAGAAAAGACAAGAAAGGCCAAAATTACACTTTGGGGAAAAACCCTGTAACCCAACAGTTCGTTGCAGGGCTTGCCAGAGAAAGGCAGCTGCTAACATGCCACGGTTTCTTCCCAGCACTCCATGGAACTGCGAATGTGTTTATTTGCACCGGACATTTTTTAGCTGCTCCAACAGAGGGGGAGCCTGAGGACCCTACCACCTGTCGACTGGGCAAAGGGAGGGTTTAAATGGCTGAAACTGACCCAAGAGTGATCGTGTGTGTCTGGCGGCCGGGGTTGGGAGGGATTAACTGCGGCTCAGATCTTCAGAAACACGTTTGCCTTTTTCCGGCAAGGCCAACCGGTCCACAGGTGTCAAAGTGGCTGAGCTCTGTTTGAAGCCGTGCACGGAGACGGAAATCTGATGCTTCAGCGTCCGTGCAAAATCCCCAGCATTTGAGTCACGCAGGCACAACCAGGAGAGTCCAGCTTTGATGACACTTGGTAAGAGTTTGTGACTGACCTAATGGGAATACACATCTGCATGTGTCAGGCTGAGACGTCGGGTCTCTGGACTGTCTGTTGCTCTGTGCCAACAATGTAACCTATATCCTCACCTCTAGATCCACCTTTATTCATCAGGCCAGAGCCAGCACTCCTGCTGCTGCTACCAGGTGCTAGAGTGTCCACAGACCATTTGTCTATCTTTGGTATTCCTCAAGTTTGTTGTCTTAGATGTGCTGATGAAACTCTGCCAATTAGTGCACCAACACATAGAGATGAAACCTGATCAACAGAAGGTAGCCTTGCATTGTTTGCATAAATCAAGTGAGATGATGATCAAGCAGTTGTTTTTGAGTTCAACTGAAAAGTAAAAAGTTTTATCAAAATATCTCTGAAGATCTGAGGTTTATTCTTGCCTGTGAAATGATGCGTCCAAAGCAGATGTGGGATAAACCCCCCTGTTACATGATCTGTCTGATACAAGTCTGGAGTTGGTCTGTCATGCCTGCCGAGACATGTGGCCATTGTTTCCAGGCCGATCGCTGAGCGGCACAGGCTATCAACTCGATCCGGTCAGCATGGAGGAGATGTGAGTCATGTTAGATGTTCTCACTTCCCTTCTAAACAATCACAGGCTGTTAAAACATCAGAGTTTACTGCCAATGTCCACACGGCTCAGTAAACAACCGGCAACTGCCAGATCTGAATGGGCCGTAAGAGGCAGGATGGGGGTGGTGGTGTCGATCTCCACCCCCGGCTCTCCTCCTTGAACTGCTTTTCTGAAGTTTTATGTGCAGGGGCTCGGGCCAGTTAAGAAGCAGTAAAAATGTCCTCAGAGGTTGATGACTTTTCAAGCCTTTGCGCCTGCAGACGTGATGGGCACTGTGTTGGGATTTGTAGTCCTTTGACAGGCGTTTGCTCTGTTTAACTGATTCGTGTTGCTCTGTGCATGCGTGTGTGCATCTGGGCTGAGGTTCTGGGGAGGACTGCTCTTTGTCTGCAGTTATTAGCAGCACATTTGGCAAGGGTGGTGTTATTTGTACCCTTGGTTGAGAGAACAGTCAGTTATGTTCTGTTGGCTATTTACTTCTAAAATAGAAGTGTATGCATTTCTACGGAGCGCGGGAGGTGTCATGGAGAAATCAAAAAATGATTGATATGCATGTTTTAGTCATTCATGTTTTTGAATTTGCACTCTTGATTTCCCATAACTTATTACCGCCTTGGCTTTAGTCTTGCTTTGTGTGTATCCTTTATACTCCTGTTGGGAATCGGATTGATTTTATTTTATTATATTTTGATCTTTGACTGAGATATGTGAATATGCTTTGAGTTTTCCTTGAGATCGGTTAAATGTATTTTACAGGATAAGTGTTTTTCCTTTTTAAAAAAGGACATAGCAGGTGTCATTCAGTTCATAAAATCTTTACCTTCGTGATATTTTTCAAATTCACCTTGCTAGTAATTTGTATGCACATATGATTCATCTGAGGGCACAGGTGATTAAATTGAGCATGAAAATATTGAACAGATATTCACATTATTTTACCATTTCAATGAATAATGTCACGTTGAAGGACTGACAGGCTGAAGCTGTCAATAGAGCAGCTGCAGTTTCTCGGTGACATTCGAGATTAAAATCTCGATTCTCTGGCTTTACTCTGTACCAACTAAACTTGATACTAATGATACAAAAATGATGTTATTCGCCCTCAGGGATCACAGTTTCATGCTGCTATGGACCAGATGTGATATTACTAACCTAAAATTACTTTTAGACTGTGTAACTCTTTTTCTGTCCGCAACGTTTTCTGACAGCAAATATCCTCGTGCCCTGCTTCAGAGAGATATTCGACACAGCTGGCCAGTGCGGTTTATGTTGGCCGGCGTCACTTCAAATGGACTATGGCCTCACTTTTAATGCGTTTTATCAATGTTCCTTGTGGTCAACAGATAGCAGCTGTATGGCTTGGATTCACATTAAAACCTTGTATTTTGAAGGCCTCGTGCGCTGCAGCCAGGCCGTGTGGTGACTGCCATGTTTTTTATTTTGCTGACTGTTTTAATGCTTGTGACAGTATAAAAGGTTCCTGGAGGCATTTGAGTTAAAGAGATGGAGTCCTGTAAATTGAATTGCATTTGCTTAGTGCTTAACAAAGGAAGGCATAGTGTTTGTACGTGGTGGGAAATGGTGATGGAGGCAAGAGAAAGGTGGTTTCTCCTCATATACTCCTCAGACTGTGAATAGACACTTATCTACAGAGCAGGTCTTATTAGAACCAGACACAGCCTATTTGTCCTCTCAAAGCCTGCCCTGCCCCCAGCCATCCCCCCCTCCTGTCTCGCCTTTAGAAAACACCTGTATTTTATTGTTGTAACTCCATTTCAGACGTGACACTCACCCCCCCCTTCAGCCATACCGCACCTCTGACCTCTATCTTGACCCTGACACATGGAGATAAACCGTAGAGGTGAGCAAAAATCAGGGCTCAAAATTAAAATCAGGGATGCAACGGTAAAAGAAAAAGAGGAAGACAAAGGTTTTAATGGCTTGGACAAAGAGATCAGTCGTTGCGGAGGGAGAGGAGATGGCGGTTATAAACAATCACAGGAGATGAAGAAGGAAAAAAAAAGTGAGCAAGGGCTGAGGCGAAGGAAAATGACGGCTCCTAGAAGGCTGCGGAATTGCTCTGATCAATCACAGAGCGAGCCGCTCGGCAGAGGCTTTTCGGACGTTAACTTTCATTTCCGCTACATCTGGGGCCTTTGTGAGGGAGGGAGATAAACTGTTTACCACCTGATCATTAGGCCTTGATAAGGACAAATTGCAGTGTCAGCGTGTGTGAGAACGTCACACTCGCAGGTATTGCAGGAAATGGAAGATGAGGGAACAATTTGCACTCAGGGAACACACGTCTCAGGACTGATCTCCTGTCAGGACGGAGGCAGATCTCTTTCTGTCTGTGTTGTTGGTGCAGTAACATGTCAAATGACTTCAGTTTTAAGGTATGTGACCAAGTCACTGTGGGGTTTTTTTGCCATTACATGATGAATGGCTCGACAACTCAGCGCAGCTAATATCATGCCATTTCTAACCTCCTGGTGTTGGGTTACAGCTTGGGTCGGCTGCAGAAGGAAAACTGAGCGGAAGCCAGTGGGAGATTCGCGCCATGAAATTTCAACCAAAAGATCTTCACGGCTATGAAGGTTGGCAGCGCTCGCCAGCGCTGTTTTTTAATGTCCTGGAAGTGATTCTTTACCTTCATCGGGATCAACAGAATAAAAAACACTCCCTCCCTGCTATGGATTTGAATATTTTCAAGCACAGGAAACTGGTGTTGTTCTTGCAATGAGTCCAGTGAGAGCGAGAGAAAATGCTTCCAGCATAATATCAGGCTGAAAAATATTCACTGCAAATGTGAAATAATAAAGGGGTAAAATGCATGTTTCCATGAGAAATGCCTTGGTCAAGTGATAATATTATGTGGTGTGTGGTATGGGGAAACATTTGTTGGGACAGCCAGAAAAGCTTCGGGCACCGAGTCAATTCTTTTCTCTCTGCTATGGTATGGCAAGTCAGATGTGCTGATATTTTTGATTCAAAGTTACCGTGGCCGTGCATGTTTCCAATCATAACTTATTATCCTTTTAAGCTTTTTTTTTCAGAAATGATACGATTATGCAAGTATTATTAGGGTTAGAACATCACAGTCAGCTTTTGTTTGAACATTTCGTAAACACTAAGCTCCGCGTTTTGCCAAATGAAAACTCAAACTGAGCTTAAAGTAATAATCCGTGACATTTTCATATAAATAAATATTCATTTTGCTACTCTATTACTGATTGATATAACACAAAAGGGATCCTTGCTCATGAAAACTTTCACATTAGTCGCTGTAAACATAGAGTGGTCGGTGAGTCTTTCCCAGAAAAATACTTGTGTTTTATGTTTCTGACAGCAGGAGAACTGGGGCTGAAGCGAGGAGCGATCGCCCAGCGAGCATGAAGACAAAGGCAAAAACCACCGGGAGACGCTTAGACCTCATCAACAGAAAATGCAAGGAAAAATGGATCAGAGCTGCGGCTTGATTGCCAAGTTGAAGTGTAGAAAAAAAAGCACAGCAGTTAGGACTTATAGCACCAGCAAGTCCAAAATCTCATGAACACCACTTTGAAAAACAACTGTTACAGACAAATCAATTCACAGTTATGATTTTTTTTTTTCTTGGACTCCTACCTTTGCAGGCTCGTCGGTGACTGATCGGTCTGGCCATGTCTCTGTAAAAGCCTTCCTTGCAGTAGTGGCAGTGGCGGCCCGCGGTGTTGTGGCGGCAGTTCATGCAGACCCCTCCGCTCTTCCTCCCTGACAGCTTATACAACTCCATGTTGAATCGACAGCGACGGGCGTGCAGGTTGCAGTTACACGCTGCGGAGCGAAGAAGAAAGTTTACATCACTTGCTTGGCTGCACCCGAAAAAACCTGAGCAGAATAAATGTAAAAGTTTCTCAAATTTTCAGAGTATTTATCCTTATAGAGGCTAAATGTAAGTTGAGAGTGTGCATTTGCAGTAAAACATATATCATACATATCACAAGAGAGCTGGGAGAGATTTTCCAGTAAGGCAGTAGTGAGTGGTTTATAATCTACACTGCGGCTGTGTGCTTGGCTGCTATTCCAGAGCTCATCAATCAAAAGTGATATTTGCAGAGCTCATTTTCTCCATTTCATAATTAATGAATTCGGCTTCTCTCAGCCCATTAGTTATTAATCACTGGAAAGAGAGACATTAATTTCATGAATCACTGATGAGTAAAGACTCCTAAGATCTATTAAAAGCGAGGCCGTTTCAGATAAAGGAGCCGGCTCGAGCGAGCTGTCTTCTAAATGAGGCGAGCCGCAATATATGGGACATGTGAAGCGAGGTTATATCTCCTCGCGGTCTCGCCCAGTTCCACTTGAAATCTGGCTGATTCCTTTACGTCTCTTCGCCTCACAAGTCTTTCCATTGATTCCTCCATATTAGACCGCACTCACCAGCTTTGACATTGTTCGTAAACTCCCTTCACTCTCTACATGTGGGGTTTGCATTTGAGGAGCCTAATGAGAAACCTGCCCTTTTTGTTTGTGTAACAGAGTTTGATCCAGACCCTCTGCCGGTTAAATCAGAGTCAGACCTGGGACCTGAAGACTTGGCCCTGGCTTCAAAGTCGATTGCTGCAGAGCTTAGCTCCAGTTCAAAGTTACCCGCAGATAAATTAGAAAGGGGTAAACATCAGCAGAGCTGTTTGACCAAAAACGTCAACAGTTATGGCAAAGGCGGATTATTAGGGGATCACAACAGAAGGTGATATTAATTAAGTTTAATCTGGTGTTTGAGAAAAATACACTAACAATGGATGTTTGGATAGAATAAGACACAACAATGGGGCATAAGTAAACATACTGGCTGAGGGACTGGGAGGCTTTTATGTTTGCATCAATATGTGTGGGTTTGTGCGCAATAGAGAGAGCCCGGTGAGAGGGCAGTTACAGAAACCAGTTCTGTAACTTTCCAAAACCGACGATCCTACGTGCACATCCACTTCACACTGAGACTGGCCTGTTGCGCAGAAAGAGCTAGAGTTTGGACTTTTCTTTCCAGCTCTCATTTTTCATTCTCAACGCTGCTGTTTCTTTTGGAAAACATGTTCTACAAATGGCCCCTATAATGCTAAAATCTGAAGTGGTGATGAGCAACTTGATGTCTTTATTTTTTATTTTGCTACATATCCTTATCATTCCCTTTTGTCACTTCTAATGAGAAGTTTGATACCTGTAATGTCTGTAATATAAATGTAAAGCTGGAGTCAGCAGCTGCTTAGTTTGGCACAGATACAAACCTGTCTCTGTCTTACATCTTGTATAAAGTGTAAAAAATCTAAATGTCTAACAACCTCTTAACAGCAATTCTATCATACTCTTCTATGATAATTGTGTTCTTTTAATCAACACTCACATACTTCTATTTGGGGAACTTTAAAATACATGAGTTACAGATTAACTAACTGAACAAATGCAGCAGAACCAGGTTATGAGTGATTTTAAAAAGTGCTCATCATCACTGGTTGATGCATGCACTGCTGCTCAGCCAAGGTCATTCCTGTAGTTACATTGAGCTCAATGATCTGTGCAATGTTAGATGAGCTCCTTGCAATTGCTCGGACATGATGCTTAATGACACTAGAAGCTCTTGAAGGAGAATCGCTTGAATATATATGTGAAGGCACTATATGAGCCGCTAACAATATGAAATCTCCATCCACACTGAGAGGGACGCCTGGCACCAGGTTGGGAAAGAGGCCCAGTTTTCCCTGGTTGCAGACCCTGGAAAAAAGGGGGAGCACATTCCCAGACTGTTTCCCAATTTCATCTGGTTATTATGCGGCCCAATTTGTATGGAATTCTGCAGTTAATGAAATACTGTGTATGTATGGATCCATATCGAGGCAGAGAAGCTGCTGGATCGTTTGGTGTACTCTCGTGAGCCCAGGATGAGGGGTGACCTTTGACCCTTGAGAATTATCCAACGGTGAAGGCAAGGCAGTGTTAACACGGCAATGTAGGATATTGAGGGAAGCTTGCAAATTGAGAAAGCTCAAAGCTTTTCATCTTTAGTGATACAGTCCATAAAAATATACACACTACCATATTGACCATATTGCTGCTGTCTCTCTCTCTGTGCATGTGTGTGCTGTACCGGTATCTAGTGTGTGTGCACGTTAACAATTAAACAGCCTGTCCAATTTCTTCTGAGAGGTTTGTGACAAAGAACACACCAGCTCCGGTGAGTGGCTGGGGGCAGCTGGGGGGGGTGGGGAGACCGAGGTGGGGGGAGTGTGATTATGATCAAGCGTCTCAAACACACACACAGCTGTGAGCACTTGTGTCCATTAACACCTTGTAGCAGAACATGAAAGCGATGGGTCGCATTTTCTCCCCTGGCCGAAGCACCGGCGGCCCGCTTATGGCATCTCCTCGATTTACTGCTGTGCAACAAGATCAGCCAACAAAGTCCGAAGTGAGAGAGGACGTGTTCAAGTGTGGAAAATGTAAAGAAAGCTCCAGAATTTAACCTTTAAATGATTTAGCATGTGTAGCTGTGATGGCTGGGAATGGCTTTAACTACAGCCAGACCTTTTTGTGAATGAGAGGATTAGTGTCTGGCAGAAGTTACATTTGAGTATCTGACTTAGAAAATGAAAAGCATGAATGAAAAATGTGATCTAAGGTTAATGACAGAGGGAAATAAGTAAAAAGCACTGATGACCTCGAGTAGGTGTTTGTATGTGAAACTGTGTGTAGGTTTTCTATGGTGTTCAATGCTGTGTGCTGTTAAGTTGAGCTCAGAGCTGCAGCTGCCCAAAGATCCTGGAATGTTTATGGGTTTGTTTTGAAGTGCTTGCGCGCACACACACACACACACACACCAACATGCCAACCCCCCCAACTACCACAGCACCCCCCGCCCCCATCCAAATTAGGCTCAGCGGGGATAACTGAACACCGTTGACGGCCATTTTTCAATTCATTAACACATCAAAGCCTCACTAGTGCTCCACAAAAACACTCACTAATTCTTATCTGTTGGAGGAAAAAACAGACATTTCGGCACGGAGAGGACTTCTGTGGGTGGCGGCGAGCGAGCAAAGGAACGGCGATCCTCCAGCGAACGCGTCTCCTTTATGGGTAAGCGTCCAATTCAAGGATGCGTAAATCTGGTTCCTCATGTTGTCGTGGAAATCAAACAACAAACACAAGCTACAGCCTTGGCAAACAGAGGGATGCTGAGACAAAAATAAAGGAGGGGATGGAGCAAGAAACCCCTTGGAAAATATTAGAGTAGAGAATAGTTGCACCGCTTTGTCATCAAAGTGAACGGCGCCAAATGCAAATTATGGTGGCTAGAGTAAGTCTGTGATGTAGGTGGTGCTCACTTCTTTAAGCACAGGAAACAATAGGAACTGTTTCAGGTAAGGTGGACTGACAGAACAATAACTCGCTGTTACTTTCCAGCTTTCATAGCAGGTGCCTCAACAAGTAAACGTGCTCTGAACAAGCTCACACACTGCTCTGTCAAGTGTGCTATGACAAATTGGCCCGTAAAGGCTGCGCTCGACAAATAAAATGCAAGTGTGTTTGCGGAGTGCACCGCCTCTCTGTTCCTCGGCATATGTCAGGGATAAATCTAACCTCATTTTTCCTTCAGCTCGACCAAAGCCAAGCCGGTAAGCACAGCCAATTGATTTTGGATGCCTATGCAAAACCCAAATCCCATGGCTAAAATTGGTCCTTGAAAATTGGAGGGCCGCTCTCCCACCACCACCTCTCCCCTCTTGGCCGAGACCGCGGTCCAGACCTGCTGCAGCCCCCCCTTGGGTGCCCTCCCCGCCTGGCCAAGCAGGCTCTGCTTTATGGGCTCCTGCCATCATGTGTGTGCGCCGGTGTGTATGGTGCGCGTCTGTGTGTTTGGGCCGAGTTGCGCCTGGCTGCTCCAGCCACCTGCTCAGGGCACCGGGGGTAACACCCGGTTAATTAGCTCCTCATTAGAGCCAAGGCAGTGTACAGTGTGGACAAACACACACACACACATTTATGCACCCCCACACACCGGAGACACTGCTCACGAAATGACATGGATCATGTCACAAAAAATACAAAAAAAGTCAGCCAGAAGTGAGACTTAAACAGATGTAAACACTGCTGGGTCTGTAGGCTCTAATGAGCTGTGGACAACAAGCTGAGGCAAAGATTTAAGAACCTGAGCTGAGGACCAACTGAGAAAACTCCTGTAGCCCCACTGTGTGCATTACATGAACCGTGCTATGATGTACACAGGAGCTTCTACGTCTTGGTAACGAAGCCACTTTAGCCCTACTCACTCTTTCCTTCTCCTCACAGACATATCTTTCGCTTCTAGCTTTGACACCATGTCTCAGCTCTCCCCTCCCTCTGCTGGTTTCTGCGGTTAGCCTCACGCCGTGGGCTTAAGAGCCGGCTCTTGGGAGCCCTTTTGAACTGAGAGTCCCCTTAATTCCTCTCCCACCCCTCCCCGAAGCCTCCCTCCTTCTCTTCTCTTACTTTCATGAGACCCCATCTCAAATACTCGCGGCGAGCCAGTGAGAGTATTTCTCTTTGCTCGTCTCCTTCCCCGAGCCTTTCTCCAGCCCATCCTTTCCTCCATCTCCTCTTTCTCTCTCTGGATGGCATCAGGCAGGGAAAGATTTTAACGAGATTAGGCTGGAGGGTTGCCAGGTTGGGGGGCCTGGTGTCAGTGGAGAGTTGAGTCCTTAGCTCTGTTCCCTCTCTCTGGTCCACTTCACTTCCCCACATCTAAACATTGTTATCTCCGTCCTGCCTTTGCCTTCACTCTCTGTCTGTCTCGGCTGCTCTTTTTTTGGTTTGTTTTCCACAGGCAATATCCTGCAGTCCTGATCACAGGGGCAGAAGTAGATGACTGTTGTGCAATCAAATTATCATGGCGAATCAGTAAAAACAGATTTACTTTGCCATGACTCTTGGCATACACAACCATGAGGTTCACTCTGGGGGGATGCATGTGATGCCTGGGCTGGTTTAGAAATAGAAAGTGACAGATGGAACCTACTGTGTAAATTCACCACTGTGGCCAGAGATGACAGTAGAAATGGTGAGGCAAAATAAAATGTTTTAGGGTTTTTCAAGTTGTGACACAGGCTTGTAAGTGAATGCACAGAAAGCAAGAGCCCTGGGTCGATGATTGGTGACGAGAATTAAGCAGTAAAATCAGAGGTCAAAGGTTAAAGTGAGGAAGAAAATATTCAGATAAGAAACTGGAGGTGTCTGAAAAATCTTGATGACCAATGTGATGACTAGTCACACTAGTCTAGACTAGTGTGATGACCACAAAGTAGTTATTTTCAGTTTGATATGAGGATCTTTTATCCATACTTTCATTTTCAAGGGGAATTTTTCCTGTCTTGCTCTGCAGCTGACAGTTTGTAGCTGACGAGTTTCCTTCTTACTGAGAATGAGATATAAAATGAAATTATGAAAAATGCTCATCACAAGTTCCAAAAGCCGAAAGTGACATTATCAAATTGCTTCTTTTGTCCAGCAAACAGTCCAAAAATTTCATTCACTATTATACATGTCAAAGATAAGGTGGCCAAGCACCTTATTGATATGTTCTATGTTTAAGACGATATCATACCACATAGTTTGGCTTGAAAAACTTTGGATCCTACATTTCCCAAAGTGCAACTGGCCCTCCCTTCCTGGTAAATCTCCTTGTCTTTCAAACTCAAAAAAAACAAACAAAAAAGCATTGACATGCCCTTCAATGTGTCATCCATCTGTCAATCAATCTTATTAATCAAATTCAAACAGAGTGATGAGGATAATAATATTTGTACATGAGAGTAGCTTATACTGGAAAAGTAGGGTTTATTCCTGTATCTCTATCCTCACTATGAAGTTGATAGGAGTTGGCGTTGGTCCATAAAGACATGAGAATGGAGTGAAGGACTTGTTTACACTACTCACACCAGACCTGTCTGTTCACATATAGTAACAGACAACATCTATTTCATATGCATGAATGCAAACAGAGACACACACACATGCAGTACATCCACAGCGCCTGATCAATTGGACGGCTTGTGTTAGCCACGGTCACACAAAACCACAGCGAACTGGAGCCAGGAGATTGTCGTGCGCTCGTTGTTAACAAACAGACATGTATTTTCTCTTAACAGCCTCTTGAATCGTACTGCCACCAGCAACACCGGCCGGCAGCCAAAAACCACATATTTTCTCAGGCAATAGAGAACAGAGGCTCGCAACAGCATAAAAAGTGCAAACTGGTACCAAAGCACAAGGAATTCAACGAAGACAAAAACCTGATTTCAGCAAAAAGAGAATATATATGAAATAAAAGAAGAGGTGGCAGACAGGAAAATGTCCAGGCAGAGAGCTAATCTTTGACAAGAGTCAGTTACACAGGGATAGAGAGGAAGAGAGCGCCGGCGGTGACGGGCACCTCAGGAGGTGATTGCTACCATCTGTGGGGGCGACTTGATGGGGGCCTGGGAGAGCAGGGTGGGCACGCTGCAGCTCCACCAGTTTGCTTTGGCACGGGGATGAAACGCTACATCGCACTACTAGATTACATGTGGTTGTCACACATGCGCAAATGCAAGGGGATGCACGCACACACTTGGCCTTTAGCAGCCACAGCACATTTCCTAAGGATCCAGCGTTTTAACCCAGCTGACATTAGCGCTGTTATTTGACACTTTGCTGTCCTTAACATTTGTTTCACCATGCTCGCCGCTTGCCAGGGAACCTTTATGGGTGACTTCATAGAACGAGAAAAGCATCGGTCCTTTGTGGGTTGGCCGAAGACCAAGGTTGCAATACTGACAGAGGGAATAAAAGCAAAGAGCAAAGCTGCAGTACAAACCAATCAAAACGGCCGAACCCTGTAGCCCCGGCCAGTTAAAGGAAGTTACTCTTAGTTACACTCCCACCACCAAAACAAAAATCTTGCACCGCATGTTTGTTGGCCTCACTGTGCCGAAGCCCCTGCGTCTCACGCTAACCACCCCAGAGGCATCATTTCATAGGGCTGTTGATTTTAGAACAACATTCCTCGGCTGTGTAATTATTTGAAAGCACAGGAAGTTTCTTTTTCAAAAAAATCACTTTCTTTTGCTCTGCACCTCGAACTCCCCCTCCCCCCACACACCACCTTCGACGCGCACAAACATCTCCTGCTCATTTGTGTGTCGCGTTGTAAGTAATTGAAGTGTCGGTTCCCTGTTGGCCTCCAGCGACGGGGGCAGGCTGTGGGAGGGGTGGGAGGGTCTTTAAGTCAATTAGCGAAAGTAGGAACATAGCACATACATGTAGTAACATCAGCAGCTCTGGCTTTTTTCATCCTAGCCAGGCTATATTTGGCATCTCGCTGAGCTTCGTATCACGTTGCCCTCTAGAGACAGACAGCGAAACTTCAGCTGGCCGCGGAGGAAAATTTTAGACTGCAACGCTGGATTCTCTTGGCTCGATGTGGAAATTCAAAGTAATCTAGTGAGGTTAACTTTGTTCTACCCAAGACCAAACAACGCAGTGTTGCAAGAACAAAAGCACACAAATCCTGCTCCATGCAACGATTGAGAAACTCTAAAATGCGACGTTACTCGTGTTATCCGAATCATGCAAACTCACAAACTGCGCCATGGTTTCATGTCTTTCATGTGTTCAAGAATGAGGTAATTTCTCAATCACCGGGCCTAAAAAGTGTCTTGATGAATCTGCGCTACGACTGGAACATGGGCCTGACCTCTGATCGCCCTTGCTCGGAGAAGAAAAAAAAATGGTGTGAAAGGACAGAGGCCTATTTTGAAATTCTAATCAGCATCAAATAACCATCTGCCTCTTGTCGGCGAGGGAAACGAAGAGAGAGAGAGAGAGAGAGAAATAAATTTGTGCTTCTGTGGTCTTCAGAGTTTCCACAGCTCTGTACAGATCTGAGGGCTTATTCTGAGCCCTGTTCCTGAGCATGTGTTCCTGGCTGGCCTCTTCCTCCGACACACACATTCTCACACACACACACACACACCTCTGCTGGATCACACTGCTTTCCCAACGAAACCCATCTGTCAAACTCCCCCTAATTCCAGCTAATAGTTTCCAAAAAACAGAGGCCGAGCCCACCAAAAACCACAAGCCCCCAGGAAAAGTTTGAGCGGGCTTGTGACGAGGCTTCAATATCTGTCTGTTCTGCTTCTCCTTCTTCCTGTGAAATCTGAATTTATCCATTTGTGTGGCAGACATGATCTAACATCTATTATATAACAGGCAATAACTTTTTTAGAGGTAAGGGCAAATTTGGGGGAATTCCCTTCACGTGATGACATAGACTGATGCATAAAGAGAATCTACATTGAATAATTATTTGTCTGATGGATTTAATTTCCTCGGAAACTCCTCTTTCTTGTTCAAAAAACAGAATACCGTATCACCCGCTGGACTCAATATGTCAAATTTTACTATTAAAATATTCAGCACCACACCCAAACACTGCAGCAGAGCAGGAACACCCAGCTTTGCTACCAACCGCAGCTCACCTGCATTTCTGGCAAATCAGCCCAAACGGCGATTCAAACAGCCTCCGCGTGACCTCTGTATTTAACTCTACGAATGCATACCAGTGTGCCTGGCGCAACACCCGAGGAACAGCCCCGGCTTGGCTGGTGCATTAGGGATGGATGGTGTCTGGCCTTGGGCTCGTAGAGTCCCAGAGCAGTACTCTGGACTTCCTGAGTCCAAATGAGGGAAAAGGAAGGGTTGGAGAATAGAACAGCTTGGTGCCGCAGCCAAACAGGGCCAAGATGGCTGCAGCCGCGGCCAAGAGCCGAGAGCTCCTGCACCACCATAAATTATCATCTACTCAGGATGTCACCCTGTCGTTGACTCCACAAGAGGCCTCTTCATCTTCTGCAGTGACTTTGGCAGACTCTATTAGGGCATGATACACTGTCTCACATTTTTAAGTCAACATAAAGTATTTACATTACGGCATCGACCATGCCAGCAGAAAAGCCAATACTCCATCACAACCAGTAACCAAATAGCTCTTATCCATCTGTTTCCTCATTCTGTCCTGTGGCTCAAACTCCGGGGCAGATAAATCACAGCTTTTTCCATCATGTCTCCCTCAATACAAACAGACATGCTCCTTTACAAGGCTGCCCTCTCTGACTTCTAGAGCAGGGATTTGTAAACCAATGTCTTGAGGCAGGATTCATAGTGAGGGAGGCGGCAGATGGGCGTATGTGTGTGTGTGTGGGGGTACATGGCTTGTGTCTGGAGACAGTACTGGAGCTTGCCAAGAGCTCAGAGAGTAATCTTGGTGCGGTGCATGGCAAACATTTAGTAAGACAAGCGAACAATCAAACCAGCCTGTTGGAGACAGTGTTCTCCTTAAGCAGGGTAAAGATTGGAGTTAAGACTGCGAAGAGCAAAACCTCGCAGAATCTTAACATGCATCTTAACAATAACTTTTAAAGTGGTGAAATCGGCTGTCAGGCATCATTTCTCAAGGACCGACACACTCAGAGGTGGGGTGTGAAGCGACTATTGATTCGGCTCGACATCTGCCCACTCTGAATTCCTCATTACCCACAAACCATCTCCCCGTCAACTTAACCTTGTCACCACCACACAAAGGATCATGACCTCAGCCCGGCCCCCGCAGACCCTACCTCCAACCCAAACACCCACAGGGCCTCACGAAGGCTCTGGTGACACCTAAGGGACTCCCCGCCTCTGTAACTTGCCACTCTTACACACTCGCACAGTCTAAATACTTACACCTCGCTGCCACAGTGGTGTGCCTCAGGGCTCACATTGCAGCCCGCTGCCATTTCTGCACCGTGTCAGAAAGAAAAGCGAGTAGAGAAATCAACAAGGGGCGGGTGCATTTTAAGAATGGACTTTAAAATACACTGGAGGGGCTTTTTTAAAAGTTACTCTGAGGATATTTTGGAACAGTTTCTACTGGAATAAGCTGTAAAGAGGCTTTTGGAACAAGAAATTGGGGACATCTGGGACAGACTTTTTGGCGTGTCCGGATGTGTGATCAGGTATAGCGTGCAACTTGCAATAGGCTTTAACTGCCCTGTATCAACACTGGGATTAGGTCATCAGAGTTGGCCAGCACAGCCGGGCTGTTTAGTCCAGAAATCGTGGATAGAAGTGACATATCAATCCCGCTGAGAAGAGATCTACGGGAAGCGGGTGTAACATTTCGGAAACAGCTACGGGACATTTGAAAGAGGGCGTGTGCAAAACTGTGAGCGAGAACACACTGAGGGATTAACAGGATATTGTTGTAGAAGGGGCTAGGTGTATATGTGTGTGTGAGTGTGTGCCTGTATCTGTGAGTTGAGTAAGTGAGGGTGTCAAGGATAGATGAGAAGCCAAAGTATGGTAGTGCTGGCATGGGAGGTTTCAGAGCCCAGAGCGAAGGCTGGATTTGTTGGCCGGCCTAATGCTGAAATGGCCTTGCTCCTCTGGCTCTGTCACTCTCTGTCCCCTTTAAACAGATCTGGCACTGTTCGATGCTAAATATGATCTCAGGCCAGCTTACTGGGCAATTATAACATGTTAGAAAAATATACAGTGTTTTTCAAAGTTCTGCTCCTGTTTTTTTTCTCTCTGGCTGTAATTTTATTTCATTATGGGGAAAGGTTAACTTGGGGACAGTGGTTTCTAATATGGATTTATTTTCCTATGCTAACAAATTTTTATGACAAGCAAAATTGACCTGAATTAAGTTCCACCTATGTCTATTTATACTAACGCAGAAATTACCACCAAACAAACATCCACGTATTAGAGAACAAATTCCTGCTCATAACACATGACGTGTCTAAAACATTCGTACAGCCCATGAAATCAATGTATGCGCTAAATATCACATCAAAAACCTGTTATCATACAAAAGCCTAATCCAATACAAATGTAATCCATTTACATTAACAGAAATTGCCACAGAAAATGCTATAATTTTACTTGGCAAGCTTTCAGAGCACTTCTGGATGACTTTTACAGAGCACGTCTTGAGGTAAAAGCAAACACTGCCAAATAACATTCTTGGATGACTTAGCTGTAGTGGTGTGCCAATGACTCGAGCTGTTGTCATCCACTGTTTAGACTTGCTTGTGAAAAAGGGTATTTTCATAGACAAGTCCAGAAAACATGATTTTGTTGAAAGTAGGCCTGTTTTCCCTGTAGAGGAGCGGTAAATAGAAGGGGCTGATGGGAAATGCGAGGAAAGGATGGGCTGGTGTTTTGAGAGACGTTGCCAAAGGTGCAAGCTCAGCCACTACGTGCTACCAGAACTCCTCACCTGTACAAACATAAAATCCATCCGGTATGTTCTGGGAACATTCTTAATTACCCCTGTGACAGTCAAACGCAGGTCATCCTAGTTAAATCCCTCCTTTTGAACCTCCCTCTCTCTTTCCCTGCATGTGTGTGTGTGTAAATTAGATTTGTCGGCCTGATTTTACATTGTTGTCCTCATTCCTGAAAATGGGTGGTGAAAAGGTCATGACTCCATCCAAGCAAAGCAATAAACAGCCTCGATTTTCCTGTTTCCTAATTTTCATATATTCCTTCAACCGAAAATGGAATATTTGTATCAGACATTTGGCAAAATATATGATGTGTGCAACAACGTTCAATCCTCTATCTGAACTCCATTCCCTCATAGGAATTCTGAGATGTACTGAAGAGAGAGAGCTGAAGAAAGACTGGGTTTGTATGCTCCTCTAATAATGGCCACTGAATTGATGTAAAGCATGTTAAACAATATGTATTCATCTTCTCAGTTCTTTGATTTTTTTTACATCCAATACAACACGTAAAGTTTTAGAGCCGCTGTGTTCAGTCTTTCAAAAAATATGTCATGCTAAATGTAAGCTCTCAGAAATGGTCTGCATTGTTTCCAGGAGATGAACTGAAACATGTTAAAAGCATATAAAGAGTGACAGATAGAGGGAAAGACTTACGCAGACACTCATTGGCCTCGCGGGCATTGGCCCTCTGCCACGGCCGGTCATAGTGAAAGGGCTTGCAGCGGTCACATTCAGGTCCCTCTGTGTTGTGCTTGCAGTCGCACACCAGTTTGCCTTCCTTGTCTTTCAGGCAGCGTGAGCCGTGTCCGTTGCATTTACACCTCCCGCCCACCTGGAAGTCTCCCACTGCATAGAAATAAGTTGGCAGCGTCGATGTCACCGCCGTGGGGTCGTCGTCCCTCCCTCCGCTGTTGCTCCCGGCCCCCAGTCCCAGCTCCCGAGGCAGCTGGGGCCGGCTGAAGACCACGCGGATGTCGGTGACGGTCACCCAGTCCTGAAGCACCGGGCTGTTGTCGAAGTCTTTGCCAGAGGGTCGTCCATCCAGAGTGCTGAAAGCGATGAGTCCTCCGGAAAGCGGGTAGAGGTCAGTGTGGCCATCTGTGCACAGGGCCTCCTGTTCGTTCTGCTTGGTGATGGTTGCTTTGTTGGGCCGATTGTACATACGCCGGCACTGCGAGGAGTAGAACTGGTAGGGCATCCAGGTCTTGCCATAGTCCATGCTCTTGTATATGGCCAGGGACTCGGGTCGTGGTGAACAGAACTGCAGGCTGACGTAGGTGATCTCGAACTTTTTACCTAGCGAAAGGGTGAGGGTCACGTTGTGCGGTGACGTGTTCAGGTTCTCTGACTGCCAGCAGGTGAGGTTGTGGGCCGAGTTGAGGTCGGTGAGGTAGGACGCCGGGTGGGCGCGGCGAGGGTCGGCTGCATCGCAGATTTGGCATGTGCGCACAGATGGTCGGTCGTCCGCCCGCTCCACCACGCTGCAGGAGCGGGAAGGAGGCCGGCCACAGACGCTGGACACCATCACCTCCTTTCCGAAGGCGGCGTTGATAAATTCGGGGATACAGCGGCGGGCGGCGCCTGTGTCATCATAGCAAGGGTCCGGAGGGATTTGCTGCCCCACGAAGGGATTGGTGGCACTGTGGGTGGAGACTGTGCAAGCCAGGAGGCACAGGCCCAGCAAGCACCTCCAGGGTTCCCTCATCCTGCTCAGAGGGCCTGTGTGTGAATATGTGTCTGCGTTTCTGCACGGATGAGTCTTTGTGTGTGCACCCAAGAGTCTGTGTGTGTAAATGTGAATGTATATGTGTCGTCGTGCAGGCGTGCGTGTGTGTGTGTGTGTGAGACTTTCCCCTTTGTGTGTATAATTGTGAGTCAATGGAAGGAGAGTGTCTGAGCTCAGTGACCCTTCGCTTCAGGCTGACCAGAGCCCTTCCTGTAAGAGAGAGAAGCAAACAGAAAGGTCAATGTCATAGGCATATTTTTACCATAATTGGAAATGAAATAGAAAATGACTCTGATCAAATTCTACTGTATAAAAAAACAACTTTATGCATCTTCAAAACCAAATTATAGTTCCTCTTATAAAGGACACTGAATTGGATCTTTTGTACTGTACAATTACAAGTGAATGTTTTCATTGACTAAAAGCCTGTCAAAGGATAAGACAGTTGGATGGGGGGCCCAAGAGAAAGGATGTGACCATTTAAAGAGAGACATTAGTGGCTGCAAGTGACTGCATCCTGAATTTCAATGCCGGCTTCTCATTCACTACTTCCATTCAGGTCAAAACTGGCCAAGCCTTGTGGTCATGCTCGAGCAGCGTGGCAGAAGTTACCCTATAATCCCTGGTGATGCTGCAAAGCAGTGGACTGCATGTGACCCGGGTCAAACCTCTGCTTTAAGAGTGTGTCCTGACAAAAAGGAAGCTATATCATATACGAGGACGTGACTCTGCTTTTGAGCTCTTACTGATTCTTGAGGGAATTTGATAGCAAATCAACCGTTGCAACACTATTGTTACACGGTGCTGATCCAAGAGAAGGCAGCATTATGCTCATTCACTGAAGCAGAAAATTCACCAAAAGTGATAGCTATTTGAGGATTATACTCCGCATTAGAAGAACTGAGGCCATGAGACTCCATTCAAGCCTTTCTAAATCTCTGGGTCAAGATAGGTACCTGGATGACATCATTCATATGCTCACAGCTTGGCGAGGGGCCTCTTGGTCCCAAAGAGAGAAAGATTGAGGGGCGCAGGGAGAGAAAGCTTTGGGGCAAAGAAAAAGACAGAGAAAGAGATGTATATGGCCCGAGGCTTTCCCTTCCCTAATCCCCTTTTTACTTCCCTGGGTGTCAAATCTAGAAGAGCCCCATTTCAAAACAGACAGCTGAGGGGTTGAGAAGGCACCCCAACCCTCTTTGCGAGGTATTTATTAAATTACAATGAATCACACCCACCTCCTCTCGCCCCCACCCTCCCTCTTATACTACAGCATCCCTCTTCATCTTGGTAGAACAAAAGGCCGCCTCTGTGTCCACTTCAGTCAAGCGGGGAAGGCAGACAGACGGATTTAAGGGGAGTCGGAAAAACAAAAGTTTCGTTCTTTTCTTATGTGAGGGGTCCAAAGCTAGCAACCTTCAAAAAGAGAGCGCAGTGGCCTGGTAAATAGGACCACTCGTCTGTGCTCAAGTGCTTAAACCCTGCCATTTGGCCTCTTCTCAAGCGCAGATTGGGTGTTAAAGGAAAATAGTGTGAGGGAATTACACAGAGCAGAAAGACAGCGAGGACGAAAATGTCACAGAGTGGAAGTACAACTGCTTCTTGTATCAATCCTAGAAAATTATAGGTAACTACATATAATTTAAAAAATCTTTTCAGGCTCCTTTTCTGCTACATTTTGAACTTTGGATAAAGAGGTAAGTATATATTTCCGACATGCCGAGCTCTGAAGTAGCCGTTCCAAGAAATGTGAAGACCTGAGCATGAAAACATTATACAACACAATCCCCCTGCTATACAATATTCAACATATGAAAAATGGATTGCAGGGAATGGACCTGCTCATAAATGATTGGGGGAAGAGTGGGCTCTGCCAGGACGGATAAGGACATTGATCAATGACGTGTGTCTGAGGACGAGGAGGTTAAAGTGGGCACGCAGGCGGGAGTTCATCAGCCAAGGCACTCCATCAAAAGGCTGGCCGTGGTAAAGCTGGCGGGCCCCGACACCCACTGGGGAGGGCATGGAGAGACGGCTGATAGAATTAGCAACTCATTAGCATCCAGGCCCAGCTTCCATCAGCAGCATGCTCATCCAAGAAAAGAGACAGTGGGGAGGCTCTGAGATAAGAAGGAGGAGGGGGGGGGTTAGTCGGAAGAAGGGGTAGAAATTATGACAGGTGAGGGGAAAAAAAAGAAAAAAGGATGGCGAGAGGGAATTAGTCGGGCTCAACATTTGATGGGCATGTTGTTGAGGGAGTGAGAGAAAAAGTTTCAAAAAATGAAAACCAGGCCGGAAAATTACCTGACAGGCTTCAGAGACTCGAAAAAGAGGACAAACAGGCACGAGGGAAGAAGAGTTTCAGTAGGTAAGAAGGAAAAGAGGGACACGCGAGGGGGAGAGAAACAGCGAGGGGCGCGACAGTGATAAAGCAGAAATGACTCGAGGGAGGGCGAGCGAGGACAGATACGAATGGAAGCAGTAGGAGAGAGGGAAAGTGACAGAGATGGAGGGAGGGAGGGAGTTAGGGGAAGGACATAAAAAATGAGAGAGGGAGGAGATGGAGAGAGAAACAGAGGGGAGACAGATTAAGGTGGAGGGCTGCATCGGTCTGTGTCTGGACTTTGGATGACTAAATATGGTGCGGTCCGTGTGCCGCCGGGCCTGCTGGGAGATTCTTCCAGGGTCTGGTGCTGTCAGGCGCGTCTGGCAGATGAGCGTGTAGGTTAAACAGAGAGAGAACAGTGACAAGGCTGTTTAATTCCACTCTGTACACCACCTCTGAAATAGACGCGAGCCTTGCAGCAAGTGTGAGACAGTCGGACAAAGCTGAGCTCTGGCAAAAAAGCTGGTCTTTATTAAAAACTTATTCCTGATAAATCCCACATAAGACTTATTCTATATTGCTATAAAAGCTGCAAACTGTCCACAAAATCTCTCTGGATCCGTGAGCTTTGCCAGGATGTCGGCACAGTGGTGGAGCTGGTTGACCTTTGAAACGCTGTGAATCTGTTTCAGCAAGAAAATTCTCTGCTTTCAGCATCGACAGTGTTTTAACAAGCCAGAAGTTAAACTCAGTAGGGGCACACATTGTCTTTCATTAAATGTGGTTGAAGTAGCAACAGCTGCAGGAGCTGTCTGTGTCTGTTTGAAGAAGACAATGAATACCACACAGAAACGCTGCCGGCTTCACATTTAGCGTACAGACATGAGAGTCGGATCGATCTTCTCATCTGACTCACAGCTGAAAAGCGAATAAGCATATTTCCCAAATATGGAAATTCCTCCTATATATTTAGTCTTAATCCATGTATTAAAAGTCATGTCAGTCAAACTAGGAGGGAGTTTTAATTTTGGCCAACCTTTTCTTTATAATTAGATCCCTGATTGTGCCTTTAAAGTTAGATCTGACCCCCCAGCATACAAACCTACCACCATCTGGTATGTTAAAAGACAAACTGTTCCTGTGGCAGCTAAGCCATTTCCAAGTGAATGGCTGCTTGGAGCGCGGTGACAAATACAAACTGCATAGCTAATTCATCACCGCAACATTCCTCTGTGGATTAATGGGAAGGAAAATGCACCGCCGTGCCCCAGTGGCTAAGTTACTGCAGTGTTAAATAATTTGGCCATTAGTATTATGGACACAGTGTGTGAATGGATTAAAAAAAATATGGGGCTTTTAGAGCGGAAGCCCCCCTGCATAAAAAGTTGTGCATCACCACAAAGACCGCTCAGGCCATTTGGCTATTGGAAGGGATTCAATGGTTTTAATCAAACAGTGACAGCCCAATTAGAGAAGGTAGATGATGGGGGGCAAAGGGAAGGGGAAATTAGATTAAAAAAAAAAAAAGGTGGGTGAGGAAAAGAAGGAGCGACAGAGAGAGGCAGAAAAACAGGCAGAGAGAGAGAGAAGAACAGGAAGACAACAGGGTGGTCCGGGGGTCTCTGCAACGTTTTTTCAGCTTCTCCCTGTCACCGGGAGATCATCCCATGTTGAGTTGTCTCTCTTTCAAGCGTGGGCGCCTCTGTCAGAGTTCACAGATTAGGAAAACAGAAGTCGCTGAGAGGCTTTATTTGGCTTGGGTGTAGAGGAGGGCGCCGTGGGAGGTGAAGATAGCGAGAGGGACAGCTGAGCCACTTTGTATCCCAAGTGGGAGCTTTTCACGCTGCTCTAGAGAGTTGGCGTGGTGGCCCCACTAAGACCGGCACTGAATGGAGGTCTACAGGGTCGCTTCTCTCGGATGACAGCAAGCTGGGGCCCAAACTGGTGCCCTGCTGTCCCTCCAGCCTGCTGTACAGTAATCCCTGGTGGGGTTATTAGCGGCTGCCCAGAACCATGGAGGACTTTTTAATTGGCTAACAACAGGGCCACCTCCATTCTCATTATCCTTATGGAGAGGCTCATTGTGTGTGATATAAAAGAACAGTGAGAGCAGCAACATAGTCAGACGTCCTCCTGTACACAGGCTGCACGAGGTTTGAGGTCGTTGTTGTCGCTATTTACCTGAATAACACAACATCGCATTTAGGATTATTTTAATTATTGTATTGTTTTTGAATAGTTTTACTTTGTCAAACAGTACTGAATTTTCCAAACACAATTTCTAAGAGCTCCAGGTGACATCTTTGTATTACTTTTTCAGACCAGCAATCCAAAACATAATAGTCTTGGATTTTTATGCCATTTACAATTATGCTATAAAAGAGAGACATGAAGCAAATTCTCATATTTGAGAACATGGAATCTGCTGATTTTTCTTGAAAAAAAAGCAAACAATTACGGGATAAAAGTTTTGATAAGTTTTAGATTTAAAAGTTTTGGGGATGAATTTTTGTCTCTAATCAATTAATTAGTTCAGCACCAATCAAATTCTTACCATCTGTATGTTCATACACACACAAACAAAGGCACACACACACTCACTTATAGGTAAATAAACCTGTCCAGATGAATCAACATGACTGACAGGCCTCAGGTAACAGGGGTCAGATATTAGTGGCCTGAATTCCACTTGATGATAGCAGTCTCCGCTTTGGTGATGACGATGCTGCTGTTTGTGTAAGCATGTAGTGTGTGTGTGTGTGTGTGTGGTGTTTGGGTGGTGGGTGTGGGGGTGTAGGGTACTCGGAGTTTCTCGCTGGCATTCATTAGGGATTGAGGAGGAGGGGAGGAGGAGCAGGGAGGGCTGAGGGCAGGAGGGGGTCAACTCTCACAGCTGAGAGCGTCATTAGCAGGGGGATCACCGACAAATTTTTAAAGCCTGCTTATGTCTTCTCTGAGACTCTGTGTGAGTGTGTGTCTCTGGAAGGCTTCAGCTGAAAACTTCTCTTTACTGCAATTCCAACTTTTCAAAGCTGCTCACCATCACTTCGCTATTATATCAAGGGCAAACTGCTGCACCTGAACTGGAGGCCATGCTTGAGCGAGCTGCTATCTGTTACTAGTAAAACAATGGGATAACACATGTCAGGTTCTCAGGTGCTTGTGAGGCTAAAGCCAAAGCAGGAAGATCCAAAAAAAAAAAGACCGTAAAACCTAGTGTAATATTCTCTGCCTTTCCATCTCTGCATCTGGCCGAACGAGACGCTGCAGGGTGAAAGACAGAACGCCCAGCAGAGGAATGCAGCAGCTTCTGTGGCCCAGCCCACACGGCTGGCCCCGAGTCCGACAGCGGTTCTTTAAATCAACAGAACCTGATCCAGAACCGAACAGGAGGAGAGAAAGACAGACAGCGCGAGGTGGAATATAAGGTCAGGCTGGTTCTCACAGATCCACAGACAGGAAGTTGTGCTAAGCTACTGCTCTCTGCCATTGTGCACATCCATCCACTTCAGTAGAAAAGCGGTGGAAAAATGCTGATAGGACAAGTTGCGGTGTATTTTTCTGTTAATGAAGTGTTCTGTGAGGTCAGTGTTTCTGGTGAGAAAATGGGAGGCGTAGGGAGGGGAGAGGACATGAGCAGGCAGAAAGTTCTGGGCAACGGTGACTCACTGGACTCACGGTTAAACAGGGTTAATTTGCGAGAAACAAGACAGGAAAAAATACAGATATTTAGAATAAGGCCCTTTGTTTCGCTGTCACACAGACTTTATGTCCCAGCACATCCAAACATTGTTCGGATCTCTGCTCCGACGAGAAGCGATTAACTGCGGTTTGCAGTCGCTTGTTTGTTTCAGTAATAAAATGACGTGAAGAGAAAAAATGGAGACAAAGTGCAAATGTGAAGCAGAGCGTGAACCCGATTTTTTTCTAAAGTAAATTAAAAACACTGAACAGTTCAACTATGGGGTGATTGAACTTCGAATGGTATTTTAAAAATCCAATGTTTTTCCAGTTTTTTTTTAACATAAATCTGCTTTACTGACCTAACTTGCTGCATTATCTACCTCATATTCTCATATTGCACCATCTACATTTGCTGCTGTTTTGCTATTTGATGTTGTCACTTTATCTTCACTACGCCACTTTAGGTTCCACTTGTACTTTGTTGTTACTCATATACTAAGGTATATACCTTTTTTCTATATAGTTTTTTTTTTTTTTATATACTTTATACTTCTACCTGATTGTATGCTTGTGCACCCGAATTTCCCCTATGGGGGATCAATAAAAAATTATCTTATCTTATCTTATCTTATAAAACAAAAAGCAAAAGCAAAAACAAGTTCTGAGACAAACTCAATTAGAAAACTCATTAAACATACTATGAATTATACAGCCAGGGTTTGCAATAATATTATCTGTGCAAAACACAAACCAGAGGTCAATAAGCACCAAAGAATCCATTTGTGATTTGAGTCACATTTGAGGGTTAATAAACGATATTCTGGCGTCACTGAAACTCCAAACTATGAAGGAGGTCTCAAAAGGCCTCACAAATTAAAAATATAGCCGTGAACCAGAGAGTGAGGGAGGATGAAGTTGTCCTCTGTCTCGGATTTTTAACTGACAGAGCGATAGACTCGGGAGTGAAGGGACAAGAGTTCAAAAATTTATAGCCTGCGATGTCAAACTGCGATCCGCTTTCAAACGCGGGAAATAGTTCTCCGACATGTGCCGTCAAGATGCGTCTGAGAACGGGATGACACCGGCGGCTCTGCCCGTCGCAGCAGGGCCGCCGGTGTCATCCCGTTCTCAGACGAGTTTGTCGCCGGCCGAAGGCCACGCAGCGAGGTTACAGAGATGATAAAGACATGCAAAAAAAAAAAAAAATGCTGAGAGGTTAAAGTTCCCAGAGTGCACTGTTTTTTGAGTGTGTGTGGGTGGACTGAGGGCTCCTTGATTGAACATTTCCCATGGACCTGAGCATAACCCCGACCGCAGCTTTGCAGTGGTGGTCGGGGAGAGGCAGGTGAGGTGTTCCTGGCTATGGGAGGAAGTAGCTCGTTTGGAGGGATGGAAGGATTTAAGGAGAGGAGAGGTGAGCGCTCCCTTCAAAGCCCTTTGAAGGCTGGCTGCGGTAGGCAGAGCCGCGGTTTTCCCAAAAAGCCCCCCTAACAGGAAAACAGTCTCTTTTTTTTTTTTTCCATTGCACAAGAGCAACCTCTACCCCACAGCCGAAAGCAAGGACCCGCTTTGAACTCGCAGGGGGGAAAAAAAACCACAAATCATTTTATTAAGTGCTTGGAATACTCGCAGGGTTGCGTACATTACACTTAAACACACACACACGTTGTTGACGGACAAACACATGCTCTATAGTAGTTTTTATATGCGCCGATATGTGCCCACACTCACACAGGAAGACGCATTGCGAAGGATGCCAACGCTTGTGACTCATCAGACAAACTCCCTTTCCCCTCTTCCCTTGTTCCTCTCCTCCCTATCTCCACCTCCGCTCATTCTCCCCTCAAAGGCAACGTTGGCACACACCAGGTGACCTTTGCCTGTTGGACAGAGGTCACAGTGAAAAGAGGGAAGAATCATAACTTCTGTGCTTGACTGACTG
Source organism: Centropyge bicolor (assembly GCA_037975185.1). Lineage (NCBI taxonomy): Eukaryota > Metazoa > Chordata > Actinopteri > Pomacanthidae > Centropyge > Centropyge bicolor. The sequence goes on along the minus strand of JBBMOC010000024.1, from coordinate 687,695 downwards.
AATCCTCCAAATTAAACATGACAAATAGCCAAGTCCTCTAGGATGACACACATGACGCTCCTTGAAGTGTTTGTTAGGTTTAGGGACAAGAATATTATTTTTCTAAACACATATGTTTAGTGTTCTCTTGAAATACATGTTGCCTTCCCCTGATCCAAAAATCAGTTTGTCCTTAGTATGTTGACAGCTCTACACACAATACAGAGAGGAAAGATGATGTGACACTTTACATCATCCATCTATTTCTCTCTACTCCTTTCAAATGGCCGACTTCTGCCAGCACACAGTGAGCAGCTGTAACCACAGGTGGAGCTGGCTCTAAGTTACTGGTTGAAGTTATTTGTGGTTGAATGCATGATACTATAGATATGATTATGGTGAGCTGTGACCATTACTGCACAAGAAAGCCAAGAAAGCAACATTAAGCCACATGGTTATACTGAAGAGAGCTCAGTTAACTAGGTCCATTAAGCTTCACTAGTTATCTACCCATATGTGCAGTGATAAGATAAGATAAGATAAGATAAGATAAGCCTTTATTCGTCCCATAGTGGGAAATTCAGTCTTGCAACTTATTCCAAAGACAAAAGTACTGCAACTTAACTCAAAACCTACTGCGAGGTAATGCAAAAGAATTTCAAAAAATAATTCGCGACCTTTTGGCGGCTCCATACAAAAACGACGTGGTTAGGGTTCGAGGACAATCATGGCATGGATTAAAATACTTTGTTAAGGTTAGGAGAGATTGTGGGTTGAGTCATTGGACTATGGTGGTCATGGTTTAAAAAAAAAAAGACTTAGACTTGGTTTGAAACAGGAAACGAACATCCATCCACCCAGACCTCCTCCCCACATGGACGCTCTATAACGTCATATCGTTCACCTGATATTTTCCACGGCTGCCAGAGGTCTTTGTCACTTAAGCATAAACATGTGTCGTCGGGGCTCTCGCAGAAATGACGGATGCTGTCATTCGTCTCGGGAGGACGCTCTCCATTAACAGGTTAGCCTTCTAGCAAAGAGCCGGCCCGACTTTATAGCAGCAGCCTGCTATTTTAACAGTGTGTGACTATGCCCTTCTGCGCTCGCATGCTGTATAACTGTCAATGAGATGAGTAAGAACTGAGCGAGCAGCTACCAAACACACATCCAGTCCATCTGTTAACAACTGATCAGAAAGTTAATAGATGTAGGAAAAATCTACCTCTGAGAAATCAGAGTTTACTGTCTCTTGTGTGTATCCAGAATAAGCATACTGATAGGTACAAAGTGGGCACAGACACACATGCAGACCTCACACACACACACACACACACACACAAATCCCTCTGCATCTGGAGGAAATGTGTGGCTGACACATGCAGGCCTAGCAGGGTGCAGGGAGTGGCAGGATGAAGCATGGGAATCTTTGCCCCTAGATCTTCTTCCCACAGCGAGAGACATCTTGGGTGTCACGCCGACGAATGACGGGTATTTTAAACAGGAGAGATAAGCACACACACACACACGCCCAATTTGTCACCCAAAAAAAAAAAGTAGTAAGGCAGCGATTCGACTTCATTCTCAGCTCTAAAGTGGAGACGGTGAAGGTTAGAGAATGTGTGTTAATGTGGGCACTTTATCCATCTCCTAATCTAATCACAATATTAATCTGCCATTCAAGAATCATAAGGTAGCTCCCGCTGTGCAGCTGGGACGTGGAAGGTGATCATTCCTGCTCAGGGGTCACGGTTGAGCAGAGCTAATTTTTTAATCGGCCCTGAGGTTATTTGTTCAATATGACAAAAAGATTGACTCAAGGAGGGGGGGTGGATGAAAAACGGAAAAAGAGGGGCTGTCAGGAAGAGAGATCTAGCATCTAGCTTCGGCCCATCAAACTGAGGCCGTAGAAGAAAAATATATTGGATGTGTTGACTTTACTCGCTCGGACGGACGGAGCCAAGAGTTCTGAGGGACCCCGCTTTTCAAAGCTGGAGAAAAACCTGCTTGTGTTACTGCAGCTTTCTCCATCTCCATCTCAATCCATCCGCTTTTCTCTGGGGTTCATAAATACCACATACAAGTGCACACACACACACACACACACTCACACAGGAGTGAATAAATCTGCACTATGTTGCTTTGGATTAGCTTCCACATCATGTGCCTTCAGCTGCTCCTGGCTCTACCTCCCTCGCTCTGTTATTGATGGAAGCGGGATGTGATGCAATTAAATAATGATGATTAATTTGCGAAAACATGGGACCAGATGGCCGAGATCCAGATGAGCAGCGCCTCGCTCCACCAGACACTTTGACTCAAAACGCTTCCTCCAGTTCACACTTTTACATTCCCCCCTGACCTCGGTGAGGATTCGGGGGGCCTTCTTCATGGACTCGTTCCAGTCATTTGTAGTGAGAGTGAGAAGTAGGTCAAGTGGCTGACACTGTTTCACTGTGCAATAGGGGCATACTTTAAGTCTGTTGAAGCAGTTAAGATAAGCAATCTGTAAGGGACTCTCGCTTTCACTTCCAGGCTTGTTGCTGCTTGTGAGAGGATGAGCTTAAAGAAGGTGGAGCTCACCATGACTGTCCAGGCTATTGTTTCCTGTCACACCTTGGCCAAGATGGGCTCTGGTGTCAAATGAAGCTCATCAATTTCAACCAATTGGATGCAACTTTGAAGCAGCTTGATTTGGATGTTTTCTCTATAAACCTGAGTTGCTCCACAGAAAAAAAAAACAATCTTCAATAATGATTTTTTTTTTACACAAGTGTTTTTCAATATGCACGTGGTGGCGTCAAGGCGAAAAGGGAAAATATTAGAAGTGACAAACGCGTTGGGAGACTTGGCGAGGCCGGTGCCGAGGAGGACGGGAACCGAGAGGCGCGCTGCTTGCTTTGGCACCGACACTTGGCTCCGGATCCAAGTCGCTATTAAAGCTCACTGGCTCCTTATAACCCACCTCTTGTACCTCATATTAAACCCTCTGCTCGGGCTGTTTTTCTCCATTTTTTTTTCTGCGCTGCGACCCACGGGCCAGTTGTAAACCGAGGAGGCTGACACCTGTCTGCGGTGTCCAGCGCTGTGATCCGGCGCGCCCCGCTGATCCAGAGACCCAAACACCTACTTACACTCACTCGACCTCAAGCTTATAATAAACTAATGACAGTCATTGACTTCATTTAAAACAAATGGCAGATAATAGACAACCCGGCAGAGTGAGTCACTCTCTCTTTTTTCTATGAGAATAAGTCGTGCGTAAAAGTGGAATCTGCGCCAAACAGCCGGATGAAAGTTAGAAACTTACCCCAGTGTCAAGCCGGGAATGTCTCAAAAGGACGTCCCCAGAGATCCACCAATTAGTCTGTCTTCCTTCAGAAAACTGTCCTCTCTAATCGCTCATGTGTCTCCTGTTTCTCAGCCTCGCCTCGGCAAAACGTTCAAGGACGAGAGACGCGTGCGTAAAAGCATCAAAAAGTGAGAGAGAGGGAGGAGGACCGACTCCTGCATCCATCCGCGGCCGGAGCTCAAAGCAAACTGAGAGGCTTCCAGCACATCCATAGGTTGTAAAGCGAGCCCGGGGTAGAGGCTACTCCCCATTAAAATCAAACCCAGATTTCCCCGAGAGAGAGAGAGAGAGAGAGAGAGAGAGAGATTTAAATATTCCATAAGCCCACATTGTGTTTTCTCAACCCAAGTTTCATTTTACCTGATATTTGCTGGTGCGTAAAATTCATCCAAAATAAACAAACTTTCACCAGATTTCCCCCCACCCCACCCCTCTCCCCTCAAACAACACAACTGCTCTCACTTTTACAACAAATACCTCCGCCGCTTTACGCACTCACACATGCCCCATGGCTGGCTGCGTTCACGGGGCAGCCATATGGAGGTCGTAATGAGAACACAACGTTGAACCTGTTGAAACAGAGGAGGAGGAGGAGGCCTGGCGGGGCTCCTGGGGCCCGCAGAAACACGAGGCAGATGCAGAATGTTAGAACTTATTAATCCTAATAACAGTCGGACACATGTTGGATTTATTAGCTGCGCGTCCAGGCACCAGAGATGTTTGGTTTTTATTAAATATGTAATAATAAAAGTGGCATCAAATTAAATATATAAATGTGCTGCAGCATGAAGAGGTTGAATTGTATGTATGTGTGTGTGTGTGGGTTTGGCACAGAAAATGTGGCCATGACAGCAGCACATTAACTCATTAAGTGCATTCATGGGCTTCTCTTAGTGTGTGGGTTAAAGAGCAAGAGCTAAATGTGGTTTGTCATGATGAGTGTTTGCATTTTTATCCAGCCAATCAGGAGAGAGTGTGCGTAAAAGCGCACTGGAAAGGTCACCACTTAATATTGGTGTTAGAATTAAAACGACTATTTCAATTATATTCAAAAAATAATGTAGTGTGTCAATATTGATATTATCTCCACACGACAGTCAAAGATCACAAGTTGTGACTTTTGTTTGAAGCATTGATGTTTTTTTGGTTTGCTTGCTACAACTTTCAAATTGTCTCCGATCGAATTTGCGCACCAGAAATATTTAGAATGGCATTTGTGCATTGGTAAATATCCGTCCATCAGAACCGAGAAAAAGGCCACAATCAGTTTAATTATTCCCGTTAATTTATAGTCGACACCCGGCGTGTTGCTCCCTGTTATCACGGCCGATCAAACCCCCAGCACCTCCCGGCTCCGGCTCTAAGCTGATCAACATTCCTCCTGTATTTACGGTGCCATCCTCTGGGGGGAACAGCCCGGCCCGGCCCGGCTCGGCCCGGGACCGAGCAGCTCAAACAAAAGAGCGTTTAAACACGTATCCAAACCCTCATTCAATCATTTCAAGTAATCAGAAATTAGCCTCAATCCTCCTCAGGTGCGTGCACGCGTGCGCGCGCCCGTGCGTGCGTGACGCCTCCATCACAATACACCTGCAGCCAAAACTAATGAATGAAGGATGTCAGTGAAGCAGTGGGGCAGAAAAGAAATGAATAAGACACTGGCAATTAATGGGTTTGAACACCGGAGGGAAAACTGGAGTCTGCTTCATCAGAAAGAGGCTAAAATCAATTAAATTCAACCAAAACTCCAGACAGAAAAAAAACGAAGAGTTATTGTGCAGGATGTAAAGAATTTAATAAAGAATTACAGCAGATTTTTTTAATTATAAAAAAAAGAAAACTTCCTTTTTTCTCTTGTTATTGCTCCTCTGACTTCTTATCCAATCACTTTATTCCTTTATTTATCTCAGCCAAATTCTTCATTTAAAATTGTCCTTTTTTGACCATTTTCTTACTTGAGTCAGACCCTAAAATAACTTTTTCATCTGCTTAAATTATTTTTATTATCCATCTTAATTATTACACTATTTTTCTATTTATATTCTCCTTCATTATGAACTGAAATTCTCTCACAGTTTGGAAATTCTGCAGACACACTTCTATAATTTTCTTTCCAGTGTTTTCAATTAAAATGCTCGAGTTTTAAAGTTGAGAAAGTAGGACAGCAAAAAAAGAGGAACTGGAACAATCACAGTGAGTTTTCAATAATCCAACAGAATTTCTTGGAATTGAACAAAACAGCAACAATTGTTCTGTCAGCTAGAGCCATCTATTTCCACTCAGGACTATTTACGCACTGACACTGAAGTCCATGTTTTTCCACATGGCGCCAACTTTGACGCATCTCTGGGAAACACAGGATCCAGACACTAATCTAGGTAGATTATCTCTCCAGTTACAACTGGGAGAGATTAAAAAGACAGGGTGAAAGAAAGCAAGACTAAACAACAGGCAGCAGCACTCACTTGCTTGTCAGATGGGATTCAAAGCGGGGAGCTCTCCTCGGTCCTTTTTGGAGCTGTTGCGCTTGGATCAGGCTGCTGATTTTTGTCCGCAAAAAAAGCACAAGCCTCATTGGTGTGTGTGTGTGTGTGTCTGAGGTTCCCTGCGGCGGACACCCTGGAGAAAATGTCAGCCTCCAGCTTTTTTCCTCGCTTCATTTTTTGGCACCCCCTGCTGATGGGCGCCCCTGCTGTTGGGCGCAAGGAGGAGATGCTTACCTTGTCCAGAGGAACCCCCCCAACACAGACACACACACACACACACACACTGAAACGCACATACAGAGACCTGGTTTTCAGTGGGAGAAGGGCGTCCTCTTGTGGTTGAACACTTGCACCGCTATATCAACTTTCCTACCACACTTGAGCTCACACATTTCTATTTACATCCTGTCAGCCCAACTTTATTCTTGTCCTCGTGATATTATAAGTCCACATAATAAGAATAAAAGATCATTAAGCATCATCACTTAGTGGCCATGTCTAAGTCATATAATAGACTTTTGCTGACACATTTAGACATGTCATTGCAAGAAAAGCACAGGTGTTACTAATAACATTAATGATGCTCTCTTCCATTTTCACTGTGCCCTGCGAGTGAGCCAGCACACACACACACACACACACACACTAGAGCGCTGGCACTGAAACACTTACATGGAATGCAGCCGTCATTAATGTTATTAGTTACACCTGTGTTTGACGAGTCAGAGTCTTTGCTGTGAGGAAGGTCTGCAGGCCTGTGATAAAGTGAGATGGAATGAAATAAAGGGGGTAATTCATGGCCTGAGTCCCAGCTACACAATGTGATTTTCTGACTTAAAATTTTAAATCAATATGCTGATGACAAACTTCCTGTCAGCCACACCTGCTCCATGGATTAGTATGTGAATAGGATTTGTATGTGTGTTGTATGTTAACAGTGCAAGTAAATATCAGGTCTTGTGCTGGTGAAGGCAAAGTTGCTAATTTGGTAGCTTAAAAAAAGCTTTAAGACATTTTACAATAATTTGCTGACTTTATTTCATTAAGAGTATTAAGAACATGCTTTTATGGCCAAATTAAAGTCTGAATCACTTTCTAAATGTCCTATGGGTGTTTTAACAATGCTTGTCTGCACACCATGCTTTTGTAATGATGGACCTACTGGTGCTTTACCTGCTTAACACTTTTTAAAGTCTTATGAGGTGGGTTATAAAAAAACCTGACCTCTGCAACCTATGTGCAATCTTCAAACCCTCGGCAGAGATCATGGGAAGCTTTGGCATGTGGCAAACATCACCATCACGCCGTTAAACCACTATGCGACCATGTTCACCTTGTACTTCATGTTAGGGAGCAATTAGCTCAACCACATGGAAGCGAATGGACGACAACCTGCCATTACAAGAAACAATGTTGACACTCAGAGGACAAATTAGTTTAGTGCTTGACCGAAGTTTCCTGCTTTCAGTCAGAGCAATGATTAATGTTCCTGCCCAGCCTCTTCACACTGAATGAATCTAAAGGTGACTCTTTTAGATGTAGTACAAGTTTTAGTTTATAGTTTTATTGTTATACAGTTTATATTGCAGAAGGATGCTTTTGTTAAACTGAAAATACACTTACGCTGTGCATTTTATAGAAAGATAACCACCATCACAAATTAACTGTATTGGCACTACTTTCTCATAAAGCAGCCTAATAAGTCAAGTTGTTGTTAACCGATCTATAAACATTAGCAGAATATTAAATGTACTCATGAATAAGGTCATTTGTTACTATGTATACATCCTTCATATATGTTGTCTTATCAGTAAGTGGTACCATTATATGTAATGAACAAGTACAAAAGTCAAGGTCACATTTAAAATCTCTGATATTTTTCAAACTCATACACCTGACATTTGTCCAGCTGCCAGAGCATTGCTCGAAAGCTGCCTTCACTATGCTGCAGACTCCTGCTGATGCCCTTCAGTTCAGCACTGAAACTCGCTTTCACTGCACAGAACGGCGAAGCACACTGTATATCCATATGCCTTTACAGTCAGCGGCAGAGAAGTGGGCCAAACGCAGGGGCACGGTGGAACCCAACCGACTGATAATTAGTTAGCGGCTGGCGAGAACCCCAGAGATGATGGGTGGGTGGATGCAGGGGGTGGGGTGAGGGGGGGAAGGTTACGGCAAGGTTTGGGGGGAAAATGAAAAAAGGAGGTTAAAAAAAGGGATAGAGGGATGAGGGGGGGCACTGAGGGCACTTCAAACGACATTGAGGTCCCATGTAAAAATAAACAGCTTCGGCCCCTCTCTGCACACCCCCTGTTTATAACGACAGCCGCTCGGGGAACCCCGCCTGTTTACTTTCCCTCTGCCGACTCATCTTAAGTCGGGACGGCATGTTGGCGTTATTGTATACATCCTCTCACACACTCACTCGCTCAGGGTTCAGCTGCCATTCCACTTCAAAGACCACGGGTCATGAGTGGGAACGGAAGAGATATTAATGGGTATAATACCAGCGTGTCCTTGTGCAATGCATGTGTGTGTGTGTGTGTGTGTGTGTGTGTGTGTGTGTGTGTGCGTGTGCAGGGCCAGAGTCTCTCTATGTCTTGCTCAGTGTCACACACACACACACACACACACACACACACTGCTCGGGGTGTGCGGTATCAACATGTCAACATTAAGGAAAGAGAGCTATCAATAGCTCTTCTGCCAGTATTATTGTCCCATCCATCATTTTGACATAACACCACTGAAGGTGGTCTCCTCCCGGCTCACAGTGATGACTAAACCGCAGAGAGTTTTTAAATGAGGATACCTTGAGGCCGCAGCTAGGAATCTGCAGTAACCCAATCTGCACTCCTGAAGACTCGGAGGATGTGTGCCGGCCTCAGTGTGTATGTGTGTGTGTGAGTGTGTGTGGATACTGTTGACTTGCTGTGGGATTATTTTTGGGTGAGCTGCTTACATTTGACAGCGGCGACTGTCCAGGATGACTGTTGGAAATTGGCTTTCTCGCTCGGCGTGTGTGATTAACCCACAAAGGGGGGAGAGAAAAAAAAGCAGTGCTTGGAAGTATGTGTGTGTTTTTACATACATGTATGCATGTCTGTGCATTGAGGAGGGGGTTCAGGTACCTCTCTGGTGGTATTTAGACCCTTCATTTGTGTGGAATCCAGCATCATTATCCCAAAGTGTTGCCAGCTGGAAGAGCTTGGGAGTTCCCATTTGAACTCTATGTGTGTTCTGAAGATGTAGAAAGAGCAAGAGAGCCGTAAGACTCTAATGAAAGCTCACGTTCTGGTTCTCATTCCGCCTTGATATTCATGAGCGGCGGAATCTGGCACTGTCTTGTCGATTAGCTAATAAATCGTACGGCCACAACAATGCCACCCAAGGCTACAGAGCCGCTCTATGAATTACTTTTAATCCACTGAGCTGGAAGTGGATGATGCTGGAGGTTCACTATTCAAGCACACTAATAATAAATAACGGCCAAATAAATCTGCAATCAATTAGAAGAAAACCTTAAATGTTTCAGTATTTCCCTCTTGCTCAAGTCCATCAACATCAAAAACTGTAATTATTACCAGTTTGTATTGGTGGGTGATCATTCAGTTGATGTACTTATGGCAACTGGGAAAAGTGAAGACACTGAAGTCACTTCTAGATTTTGATACTGAAGCGTATGTTATTTTATGTCCTGTGCTGTCACATTTAACCCTTACACTACCACACCACCATTTTTTACCTAAGATGGGCAATTCGACCACCACTTTGATCCAGACTGAAATATCTCATTGACATTCATGACACCCAGAGGATGAATCCTAATGACTTTGATGATTGCCTGACTTGAGGTCACCCGCCCACACACTTGCAGCATTTATAGCACGCTTTTTTTTTTTTTTTTTTACATACACTGCAGCCTTTACCTTTGTAGCCTTTAGGTGACACCGAGCTAGCCAGGAGTTGATTCTATAATCTTCTGATTCGTAGTCAGACACGTTATCCGTTGTGCCGTGGGTTCGTGGACAAGTGTGGAGGACGCTGGTCAATGAATGGTCGATTGGGAACACACGGGGCCTTACAAGGAAAAAATGTTTTAATTCGCTTAAACCGTCCAGATTCCAGCCATGTAAACTGAAGCAGAGGCTGCCATGACCTGGATTCAAACTGGGGTTGCTGCTGCCACAACATACTGACCGCTGTACAATCACGGCCACTTGGTTTAGGTTGTGCATCCTTGTTGTTATATCAATTGCACTATTACTTTATTTGTATGGCTTTGGTAAATGATGTGCACCAAAAGACAGTCAGGTTCCACCACACAAGGTTTTTCTAATGCTGCTTTTCATAATCCTAAGGGACAAATTGAGTGAATTGAATGAAGGGGCAAGATGGCTTTTGGTATGCTGACCTAACATTTGTCTCTTCCCAGCTGTAATCGTACTCATATTCAAAACCTGTGATGGAAAGCTAAAGGTGACATCGAGCTAACCAGGAGTCAAACCTATAATCTTCTGATCCGTAGTCAGACGCGTTATCCATTGCGAGTGTCATGTATGAAGGGCTTTGTTCCCACAGCATTTCATTCCAACCAAGCATCCCACTGCCAGCAAGCTGTACTGTGCCTCCTGGTTGTACTGATACAAAGAATCTGCAGTCACAGCAGCAGCCCTGTGAGGCTGTACTTGAAGCAGCTTCTCGCTATAACTGTATTACTTGTTCCATTATCTTATCTTGCACTGTTTCAGCAGGTGCCATCCTGGATACCAGCGCTGTGGAAATGTCAGTATCTTCCCTGTCATCATAATCCACTTCCAGGCAGCGGTTTGCACCTGTCCATTCAGACTGAGAGAGATGCTCAGGCACCAATTCCTTCTCTGAGTAACCCAAGCACATCCAGTCCTGCAAGCCCCCCATGTTCAGCCAGAGGGTCCACATGCACAGTCTGTGTTTCTGTTCCTCTGGTGTTTGTTACGTTAATATGTTCAATAAAGTGATATGGAATTTCTGGAACCATAATGTAACAGTACATGCAGTCACACATTTTTCCGAGCAAACCCACATGTAGTGTAAGAGGTAACACAATATTTCTACCACTAGATGGGAGTGTTGGTCTAGTTTGACATGTTGCTCCACCTGTTTCAGGGTTTGCATGGCAGGGCAAAGTGGGCACTGACCAAGACCATACCCAGATATCAAAAATGCTTACCAGGCTTGAAAAAAAAATGGCAAGCTGATCCCAGGGATAAAACCTTCCTCAGTCCGACTTTGTCATCAATATATTACACTGTAGGTTTAAATCCTTTTAGACAGATTGTTGTTTCTTTGGATCGACTGAGAAGATTCTTGTTCTGTGAGTGTAAACCCGTATTTGTGTTAATGTTCAGGATAAAAAAACTATATTCCAAAGTGAGTTTTATATCCATTATATATTGATGTTTTCTAAATCAATAGCCTTAAATATATATTCTTCGGTCAGTGTGGTGTTGATGTTTTCTGTAGGGTTTTAAGTCTCAAGTATCTATGGGGAAAAAGTATTCTTTGTCAGGCCCAGTGGTCAGCTTTCCGTAGTCATTTCCGTTCACAAAAGGGGTATTTACCTTCAATATGGTTTGCATAAGCTGTAAGGAGGCTCGGGGTGGGTCAGTAATTACAATGCAACTCAAAACCAGCCCTCTCATTACTAAAAGGATATTTTTTCTCACCAGTTGAATAATATTAAAAGGGCATGATGGGTGTTACGGCTCACACCTTCTCTGGGAAAATGTTAAAATCTCTGTCATAAGTTCATGCAAACTTTCTTTTAATGTGTACAGGATAGTTTTGCTGTTTTCTTTTGGGATTAATAGTCCAAATTTCAGTCCAGAGTGCGACCCGTGTCTTAAGTGGCACATACACCGTTTTGGGTAGCACTATGGGAAATTCACTTGACAATTGTCCGGCCAATTACGAGAGTATTACATTGTCTTGTCGGTTGTGGTCTCTTTCAGTGTAACGTGAACCATTCCTAAATGAGACTAAATGCCCTCTGATTCAAACAAGTTCATAGCAGTGTTCCCATGGGGTCAACCCATGTGCAATCTGAGCTGAAAAGCATCCCATTTGGCTCTCCCTTTACATTCAGATCCTATTGACAAGTGCATGCAGGCAAGCATGCAACAACACACAGACGCGCACACATGCACACACACACACACAGAAACCTGCCCCCTTTGAGTCTAAACCTCTATAGCCGTGTATGTCCATTCCCTAATTGGTGGTTCTTCTTTCAAAGGAGTGATTATGTGTGTATGTGTTTAGAGGCGTCCTCTCTGTGCAAGGCGTCTCGATTCAGTCCATCTCCAACGCCAGAGGGGACAAAAGAGGCACCCGTTCCTCCTCTCGGGGCGAGGGGCCGTTGACACCAATAAATCCCCCCTTCCACTTCCTCCCCGGTGTGTTGGGGTTATGTCAGGAATGTCCTGGGTCCCATTGTCCCCCGGTGCTCTGTTTTTGGTAACCCATCACCAAGCATTCTCTTGCTGCTCACAGCGCCTCCTCCCTCCCCCTTGCAAACCAACACACATACATGAGCACTCACACACACTCACACACACACACGTCCACACCCCCTGGGCTGTGCGTCCCTCGGTCCCTCACTCTGAATAGACCACCTCGGCTGAATACGACAGACAGGCAGGCGTCAGGACATCAGGTTCAGTAGCCCAAGTCGTGCACGGCGGCCCAGTGGGGAAAACACAGCCAGTTATTTTCACCTGTTTGCTTCCCTCGCGCTCTTTGTCTTATGGGAGAAAGAAAATAAAACAATGGTCTGAGTGTTTTAGGCTCCGCTCTTAATACCTATTCTGTCCTTTCAGTGGGATCGAGTACCCTGCCCTCTTCACCCCTTTTATAGTGATCAGCGTGAAAGGACACATCGATCTGATGCTTTTACACTGTAATACATCATTAATCTGTCATATGAGGGTTTCCAGTGGTATTTTGGTGGTGGTTTCTGTTTTATGTAACCTCTCTCATGTCCCAGAGAATTTGTTGCATTCAGCTGTCTGTTATATGTGAAAGATGTAGCAGATAGTAGAACAAGTCTGTCAGGTTTCAAGTAAAAACATTTCAAGTTGTGCACATTGTGAAAATTTGGATCAAACACAGAGGTTTAATGTGCTAAAAGCAACACACCCGTTTCCACCAGCATTTTCTCACTTAAAGTGGCACAGATTCTGATTTAAGATTCATTATACAGTATAATAATCAAGTGACTCCACTAAACAGAAGTTTTACTGGAAATACTGTATGTCAACATGACAACACATTGTTATCTAATCCTCAACAACAAAACAGAAAAAAAAACTGTTTTGCAGAACCACCTTTTTTTCTAACTCAACATGCAGTGATGTACACTTCATTTACATTTTCTATTCCCATGCAAACATCGCGTCTACTCTCGTGGGCTTTGTCTCCACCAAGATCCTTGTAAACAAGTTCGAGACAAACACTCATTACCTCTGAATTGAGGTGTTGCAGGAACAGGATAGAAAAACATGCAAGGACGTGATAAGAATAAGCCACTTCATTCATTGTTTCCCCCACCGCCTTGTTCATTCAAAAACAGCATATCCTCAGGGGATGAAAGATTAATTGAGCACACTTATTTTTAATCGGAGGGTCCTACCTGTTTTTTTCCCACAGCTCATATTGTTGCACAGAGACTGAGCAGAATTCGACAGGATCGACTTGGACTTTTTAAAATTGGGGTCTTTACACAGCTATATGTAATCATGACCTATGATCCTTCTGTCTATCAATATCATGCACTGCAGTTTCTTTGTCTAGGTATGGTCATATATTTGCACTGTACATCCTACAAAGGACAGAAGAGTCAACATTAAAAGAGAGCAGATAAAATAAAACACCACTTGGCCTCTTGTGTCATCATCTCAATGTCTTTAACTTGTTTAAAATCAGTTATCACTTCATTTGTTTTGCCATGGAGGAATCACTCGATTGAAAGTTTCCTCATCTGTTTTGCAAATTGTGACCAGGAAGGTAAGTTATCTGCCATCAGAAATCCCACTTAAACTGTATCGTCTGCACCATCTATTGAATCCAAGTACACTTCATCAGCTCCCTCGCTCTCTCGCACACAGTACTCACACATTCACAAATGTCTTTGGTTGCCACATAACCATTCAAGACATCGTGTGTCCATTCATCGCCAGCCCCTTCGTGCATTCATTCAGCCTCTAATAGCACATGTACTCTCTTCTCCGGCCGTATTTTTAGCTGCTTCTGATCCATTCACTCCGATGGCAGCAGAGGTAACATCACATTCTGATGCTGCTGCTTCCTCATGTCACCTGGCTGCATTGGAGCTCGCTCTGCTGCCAAACCCCAAATACCAGAGGTTTGATTTGTTGTTTGGTGGGGGCGATGTATGTTTTCTGTGTGTGTGTGAGTGTGTGTGTGTGTGTGTGAGGGAGGGAGTAAGAGGGAGTAGGTGGGTTGTACACATGTTACGAAGCAAGGCGCCATTGCGGCCTAAAAAACTATTAGGCTCTGTAAATACACACTGTGGCGAAAGTAAACATTCTCAGCATGCCATCTAGGCGCACAGAGGGGTACTGGGAGACAGCCGCCGGACAGGCTGTGAGGGGGAGGTGTATATGTGAGTGTGTGTGCGACTGTGTGTGGAGAGAGTACAGCAGCAATCAGTGAGCTGAGAGGAGATGGATATGGAAAATATAGATTTTAATTGGGGGAAAACTCGAGTGTGTGTGTGTATAATCGAGGGGGCGCAATCACGATCACGTTGAGCAGTCAAGTAAACAACTTAAAGATAGTTTACCTGTGTGTGACGTTACAACCGCCAGGGGCCAGTTACGTATCAATGTGGGAACACCTAGTGTTTGCGTGGGCTGGTGATGAGTGCTGTCCAACTCTGATGTCCATCCTGAGCTGTTGTGCTCATTTTGCAGGTTGCAATCGTGCAACCCATTTGACAGACATTTGAGTGTGATGAGGCAAAGAAGTCAGCAGTGGTTTATGCCGTATATGTGACCCTGGGTTTAACAGACAATTCACAGACTGTGACACTGACACCAAACACACTCCACAAACTTCACGTTTTCTCACAAAAAAAACGTGATAAAAAAGCAAAACTGGGCTGTTCTTCAATGGATAAAAACAGCAGCCATTCTCAATTCCAGACCTATGCCGGCAATGGGAGAAAGCACAAGTAACCATGGAAACAGAGCTCAGAATATGCACTATTTCCAGCCCCGCAAGTGCCGCGCCACCCACAGCTCTATTTTTAGGCCTTACTTTGGCCTTACAATATCTGTTACATCTAACAAGAGTTAAACTGAGTAATCAGCAAGCATGACTACAGAAATGTGACTCTGACACTATGCGTCTGATTAAAAGGGTAGCAGCATAGGAGCATATAGGGCAAGCGGGCTCTTAGTGCAGGACACAAGTTGTGTAAAATAGACGTGACTTGACTGATTATTACTCATCAAATGGAGTACATGAAGAGATTAAGAGTATAAAGGGTTCAACTGGAGTCAGGAGGTTTGCAGCCACAACATCAAGCAAACATGGATCAATATTAAAGACATGATTTCAAATATGAAGAAAGGAGCCTGGGATACTGAAACTCTGGCCTTCTGACTGTACTTTAAGTAGGAAAGACCTGCCGGGCATCCGAAGCTGCTCTTCACGCTCTTCAGATTTGCAGCATACTGATGTTGCCAGCCAGACTTTTCCACATGTGACAAATAATCCCTTGAAAACTAACTGCCAAGCAGCGTTGAGAAACTCCGATTTAAGTAATACTGTCCTGTGAGTGATGAATGCACTCATGACCCTTTGTGGCATTGCATGCATTACCAGTCTGCTTAATTGTCATAAGCGCCGCTTGTTGGCGGTGGCTGGAGTTTGATTACAATCACCTGTTATTTGACTACGGTCACCTGTTGTTTGCCGACAAAGATGGCCACTGTGTTGATGTAACGGCATGTTATGAATTCTGTGCCCGCTGCTGCCGACTCTAGGTCAGGTTCGTGGGCTCTGACGGATTGGTCGACATCAAGACGGGCGGCCGATTCTGGATAAGCCTCAAAGCGCTGGAAGTGTGTCAAGAGGCATATGTGAATTCCTTGAAGAAGACTTCCCATCTTAAACACTCACACACATGAAAACAGAGACATAGGCAAAAAGTTTGGTGAGAGAGGAGTGCCGTTAACCAATCAGGGCCTTGTGGTGGTTTAGAGAGTGACCAATGAGCTGAAGACCACCAGGAAGACTGTAATGGATCTGTGAAAACACACACACACACATATACACACACACACACACTATTTAGACACATCTCTTGCTTCTTATATATGAACACATACACACACACACACCTCCAGACACCACAAGCTGGAGTTGGTGGTCTGACTGAATGCTGGGTATCATCTGCAATGACTCCATTTATGTGGAAGTGTGTGTGTGTGTGTGTGTGTGTGTGTGTGTGTGTGTGTGTGTGTGTGCCCTCCCTCCCCTCAGTGCTCCATCTAATACCCTGTCATCATCAATAACCTCAGCAGTGCTGAGTCACTGGCTTTTACAACCATGGGGTTTGGGCCTTCCTTACAGCCACAGACCCTTGTCTCCGTCTCTGTCTGTCTGTCAGCCAGCCGCACACACACTCGACATGCATGTGCGTGTGTGTGTCTGTGGCTGATTGCGTGCATGGCGTAGATGCTTCCACACAGGTACGGATGTGTCTTTCACATGTTTGCTGGAATGAAAGTCACCGCAGACCCTTCACCGCCCACCCACTGACGCGGCCCAGTCATTCCCAATTGAACCACAATCCATCACAATAATTCAGTCTCATCAGGAGACACAGCCTCATCATCCTCACCACACAACCCCTCCTCCCATCACCCCAGTCCTAATTGTCTCCAGGCCTTTATTTAATCTCCTTACAGGCAGCAAGTATGTGCTTTATCTTATATTAAATATATATGGAACAATATTTATTATTGTAGCCTGGAGGCCTTTGTGCTGACGAATGTGGAGACTGTGTCAGGCTGTAATGTGTGACAGGGTAAAGGCCACCAGGTCCTGACATTTTTATGAACAGTATGTGAATGCAGGCTGCTCTGATGTGTCACATGTGGCTTTCTGATGGTGCTGATGGGCAGACATTTTCTAATTCTTCTCCCCCTAACGTGTCAATCCAAAGTCTGTCTGCAGCCCGCGAGGGACCGTAAAATTTACATCAAGCGAATTTTATGGTGACATTTACTGATGAATGAAGGTGAAGCGTTTATGAATGACGTGGAGACCGGGAAACAGTCAACACCAACTTGAAGACAGGAGTCACTGACAGTTGCTCATTTGAGGATTGGCATTTTTCCCCGGGTGTGAGAAAAAAATACCGCACGCTCCGTATTTAACCTACAACCGTGTTAGATGCTTCTTTATTAGCTGTGTATTCAAGGGGTTTCTATTTCTAGGATGGGATTAATTTTAGTGGATGTACAGTGGATTTAAAGCTGGGGCCGGATTTGGTGGCAGTAGAAGAAATGTCAGCTTATCTAATCAGACTTTCAGTGATGAGTCCTGAAATAGTGACTCTGGAATATATCATGTTATATGTGTCCCGATCTTGCAAATTTAAAGAGAGAAGCACAACCTACTGAGAGGATCTAGTTGTTTATTTGATTTGTATCACTGTCAGAGAGGGGATGACACATAATTAAAGCACACACAGTCAAAAAGGGGTTTATTCTTATCTATTTTGCTGAAATTGAACTTTTTGGCTGAGGACCTCCTGGGTTCCCCTTCAGGACCCCCTGGAGGTCCCCGGACCACACTTTGAGAACCACTGATCTGACTGGCTGGCAGGCTCTGTTTCTAAAAGGTGCGCACCTAACTGGCTGGAGCCAGGGCGGCGTATTGCCTTTCACACGCTTCTAAAATACTCTCCGGGCAAGAGGCTGAAAGGGTTACTGTTTCCCAAAGTGCCTCATTCTGCGCAGTCGAGAGGGGGCGGCTGAGTGGCGCCGTCGAGTCAGAGACGCAGTTTCTAAAAACCCCGAGACATCATCAAGAAAGAAGCTGACAGTAAGGAAAGCAGCCCCCCCCCCCTCCTCCTCTTCCTCCTCCTCCTCCTCTGCTGGCACGCTGCCCTCCTCCTCCTCCTCTGCTTCCCAAATCCCCTCAGTGGTTCTGTCACAATAACCGGGCGGCAAGTGTCAAATCCAACTGCGGCCGCAAGGGCACAAATCACTTTTACGCACACGAGATGCGCTCAGTGGAAAGAGCGCACGAGCCTGCTTTTAGCCCTCAGACGTTCAGTCATGGCTCTGTTTAAGTCGTTGATTGCATTTAAAGAATAATATAAACACTATAAACCTCCCCCTTCATTTCACAGGGCTTCATTTCCCCCGCGCCTTTAATTGGCCGTATCTCTTGAACTCGCAGACAGCATCTCCAATTAATAGTCTGCTAAAACAGTTCACTATTGTTTTATAGGCTTTGTGTTCTCTCTCTCTCTCTCTCTCTCTCTCTCTCTCTCTCTCTCTCTCTCTCTCTGCAGGGCGGTCAGACTTGAATAGGCGCCGGTCTGCTCCAGTCCACCTCTATACAAATACCTCAGTGGAACTTGTGTGCAGCTTCCAGAGCAAAAAAAAAGAGAGAGAGAAAGAAAAAGGCGCAGACCCCAGACGCCCCCGGCTCGCGCGCATTACGCACCACATTTCATCATGTGACACTGTTTGAAAATGTCTGAATCATATTTTACCCCTTCTGTTAACACCTCGGAGCTTTGCAAAGAGCATGTGCATGCCTCTCTCTCTCTCTCTCACTCCCTCTCTCTCCCCGGCTGAGACAAATGAATGGCAGTTCTGTGCAGGCGCTGCAGGTATGTGTTGCGCATTACGCACCGTAGTAAATCAGTCCTTTCTCAAATCACTGTGACAGTCCACGCACTAGCACTGAAGCTCGGACTTACTGTGCAGTTAGTGACTCCTCTCCACTCCACAGCCCCACACTGCAAGAAATATCAGCCTGGCAGGAACGTTTTCCAAAAAAAACGTGACTCAATTTCACTTGTTTCCAAATTCAAAATAACTTATTCCAAGAGTTCAATTAACAATATTATGACATGCATTTGATAGGAAAAACATCCAAATGAAACTCTGTTGCAAACAAGTGAAATAATCTCTTTGCTTTTCTTGCAGTGAAAGAATTTAAGGCTGAATGAGACACCATGTTCAGATGATATTTTTTACAGTGTACATGCCCCCCTGGATATAGACACTTGGCTTGACACTAATACACGTTGAAAAGATAGACTTTATTGCTAAAACGTGTAAACATAACATGTACACTGATATGTTTTTTATTTATTTTATTTAATTTTTTTTTTAATTTTTAGAAATATTCAAGTAGACATCTTCCCATATTTTTTTTCTGGTATACTCTGCTATTCTCTTTCCTTATGCTCTATACTCACAATCGTTAAAATAATAAATAAAACGTACAGATTTTTGTTTATTTCTACAATACTATGTATTCCAAAAAAAAGCTGAGTTCACGCCTTTATATATATCTTTAACCTCAACTTTTTTTTTTTTTTACAATTTAATTATTATTGATATTAATATTATACAAAAACTCTAGGCAGCATTGCAGTGAAATAACAGTCAGCATCAATGTTCAGATGAAGAAAAAAAAGTTCACCTCTTGGAGAAGTGTAGCATATGCAATCCATCTTCATAATGTCTCATAAAAATATGAAAAAAAAGCTCTTCCTCATGAAGTGCTCGTGTTCCCCCCAAAAAAGCACGTTTCGGGGTTGAGAATAAAATATGGTCCTGGTTCAATTAGAAAAAATAGCTGCATTTTTCTTAAATATGTACAATGTTGGTATTTCACTTAAAATGCTATATAAAAAAATAGATTTGCTATGGTGCCCACCTCTGTAGAGAGTTAACAGTGCAATAGAAACCGTATTTCCAGTCCACTCCCCCCCACCCCCCCAACACCACCACCACCGCCTCCTTAGAGAAAATCAGCACGAGCACTTGCACTCTGAGATGATTGGGTATTGCACCTGTATCCACGTACAGTATTTCTGTCTTAGAAAGCCTTGACAATACCACCGCAGGAAAATCTTGTTGATGGACTTGACCGGTTTGCAAGACATCCCCTCTGGGAAGGAGCACGAGCGCTCAGAGAAACAGTTTCCCTCCTTGATGTAACGCGGCCAGAACCTGACGCCCAGGTCCTTCCAGGTGTACACCACCGGGCAGTGCGTATAGGTCCACAGCCACTGCAGGAATTTCCTACGGGCCTTCTTGCCCACTTTGACCCTCTTCCCATAGGGGGTCTCTGTCAGGTCCAGCTTTTTAATCTCGTTGGGCATGGGCCCCTGCAGCTTCACCTGGTTGTCTGAGGCGGACAGGTTCACCAGCATGGGCGAGCTGATGGACATGAAGTTGGGGTCAAAGTTGCTGCCGAGCTTTTTCCTCAGAGTCCTCTCGGCCAAGTCCTGCTCCCGGGGGTCGTACTCCGGGTCGGGGTCCTCCTTGAGGTCGGGCACGGGGAGGTGATCGCTGGGTGACGGACGGAGGCGCAGGTAATGCTGGGAAACTCCGAGGTGGACGCACACCAGCACGTAGACGAGGAGCGTGTGTGAGAGGCCCATCGTTCCTCTTGGATTTTACGCACGGAGCTTTACGCGTAAAAAAAAAAAGTTGTTCACTTCTTCTCCGGGTTGCTGTTTTCTCTGCAAACACCAACCCGGGGCTTCATAAATAGTAGAAGTTCAGCCACCAGCGAGGCGATACTTTTAATAGCCCACGTCGGGTTTGAATGACATGCAGCGCTTTGCTTTTTAGGGCTCCTTCAACTTTGGTGCAGCCCTGCAGCCCCCGCTCTGCAGGAACAGTCAGTCTGGACCGAGCAAAGCACAACCTCTATTCAGGCTCTCTCCGGCCTCACCCCGGTCCCTGGATTCACTTTGGGTCTCTCTCTGTTGTCATGGTTACCCCTGGGACTGGAAGACACGTCGGAGTGTCCGCGCCGGATGACAGCGGCCGAGGCGAGAGCTGCATGGAATGAAGCGTTTTCTAAAGAGACAGAATAGATCCGGAGCGCACAAAGGAGCACTTCACCGAGTTGGAAATGTCACGCGCCCGGCAATGAGGGCCGCCTTTGGCCGATGTTATTTTTACGCACGGCTTTTATAAACGTGGCTTCTTCTTCTTCTCCTTCTCCTTCTTCACGTCGCCAGGGCGCACAGTCCACGCGCTGAGGAGACGGCTCCGTGCACTCTGTCCCTCGTGGTATTCCAGCCGTGGATGTGCGCACCTCAGTGAAAAAAAAAATGTCCCAAAGAAGTGTGCCGCAAGTGGGATGCAACTTATGAACTAACAGCCATGTATGTCTCCAGAGGATGATCCAAGAAAAAAAAAGCGCAGAGCAGTTCTTTACATTAAATTCTGCAACATTCCCACCAAACTCTGTGCTGCGCGTGCATTCAGAGTAAGCAGCGTCAGTGCATATCAAATGCAACGTGCAGGCAGCCAGGAAAAGTTAGCAGAGAGTTCCCCTTCACTGTTGCATGGCTGAATCCTCTCAGAAAAGCTCCAGGTCCCTCTGTCGCTGCATGTCGACACAGTCCATGATCTGGAGACTCTTTTGCCCGGTCAACTCCTGAGGGAGCGTCTCTCCACTCCTTTGATAACTGGCTACAGAAGCTCCTACTGAGTCGCTCCTACTTCAGGAGTCTGAGAGACTTGGCGCTGGAGCGTCTCTTTGCTTAGGCACACTGTGTGTGAGTGTGTCTGTAGCGAGTGCTGCTCAGTCCCAAGTTAAATATCCCCCTCCGACGGTACAAAGTGTCAGAGGGGCCTGCCCACCCCGGCCACTTTCACTATGATTGACAGCCCCCCCTCCGGGCCACCCTCCTCCCCCTCCTCCTCCTCCTCCTCTCACAACGTGGAAAATATCAGCCACAATCACGATCAACTGGGTCCTAAAAGCACCAGTTTTATCCCAACACATAATCCAATATTGCACCACATGAGCAGTGTTATGCACATTATAGCAGTTCTCAAAGTTTCACACACACACTTTGCAGAAACTGTGTCCATGCATTTAAAAAAAAAGTGTCTGTGATGCTCTAATGGCTTCAATGCTCAGCTCCAGCCCTTCAAGAGTCTCCTCGGCTTGAACTTTCCCATGAAATTGATGGGAAACGTTTAGTAGCTTGTCCACGGAAAAGGGGGCATCACATTCCACCTTTGTTCATCAGCATTTGGGTCTGCACAGGAATTGGCCCGTTGAACCCAGGGGTCACAAAATAGGCACATAATTAAAGGCTATAAATGGCCATGGATAACTACCTTTCCCATGCTAAGCAGTCATTAGAGCATGCTGGACTTTTTGCTTTTGCTTTGGTCCTCCTATAAACCACTTAACATGATTTGGGTGAGTTTGATTTAGTGACTATCAAGTTGGTGCATTTAAAGATTTTGGTTAGTCATAATAAGCCATAATCAACCCACATTAATCTGTATCCAAATATATATATTTTAATGCAAACAGTGGTGAAGTTGGTCTCCAGTCTGCTCAAACAGCAATAACTTGAGTCAAGATATTTTAACTTTTTCAAAGCAGAAAAACAAAACCATGCAGAACAAACTCATTATGTCATGCAAATCAGTCACAAAATGTGGTTAAGCTTAATTTAGATGTGTTTACACAATGAATGTGATCCAGGCTTTGAGTTGCAGTTTGGACAGGCTGACCAGGGTTATTGGATATTTCGACTTGTCATTGTGCCTGTCTTTTGTAGTGGTCACTAGAGGGCGTCGATCCAGCACGGTGTGGACCTGCAGCCAGGGGCTCCCCAGACTCTCCGTCCCTCACTGTCTCACTACTCATGTTTGAGTGCATGGGGAAGGAATGTGCGCTCATAGTGAGGGAGCAGATCAAGTGAAATTGCTCACCAGCTTTGTGATCAAGGATCTGAAAACCAATGCCAAAATGAAGTCATTAACCTGAATCATCCTCAACGTGAGTTTGTTATAAAAAAAACTCTCCTGTTCAAGGATGGAAGAACTTTTACTCTTTTGTTTCGAAAGACTTCATCAGCCAAATTTCATTAACCACATGGAAAGAGTCTTTTGCATGCTATGAGTAAACTGACCCTCCAGCATGCAGAAACACAAAGTCATAATCTGGTTAATGATTAGGGTGCCAGTGTAGACAGAGCTCAGCGGGCAGCGGGGACAGTAAGGCTGAGCTGGCTACTGTAGAACTGGCCACTCTCATTGTCCTCCTCCACAGGTCTCGGGGTGGTGGCCCGAGAGAGAAAACCCCATGCAGGGAAAGACACTTCCCTTCCTCCTAGTCTCGAGCAATAATACTGTGGAGCAGCCCAGCAATGAGTCCACCCCCATCCCCTGGCTAATTACTGGAGATAAAGACAAGGAGAGAAGAGAGGAAGAGGTGGTGAGCACAGTGGGGAAGGGTGGTGCTGGTGATGTTGAGTAAGTGGGGGTGAAGGCAGAGGAGGTAGTGGTGATGAAGATGGTGGTTTCAGCAAAGAGGATTGAGGGGGGGGTGCAGCGGCAGGGGTGGTGGTGGTGGCGGATGGCAGTTTGCTGTGGAATGGCTAATTAAATAATGCCATAAAAGGACCCCGGCTCGCTTTAACGAAGCCCGTCAACCTCTGACGAGCGGGGCCGGGGTGCTGGGATGGGGGGTGGGACGCACCACGGAGGAGAGAGGTGGGGCCGGTGCTGAAAATTGGGCTTGTATAACAAGGGGACTTAGCTCTTTGGTTTTGCAGTGATTGTTCACGCTCCCTTAGGTCTCAATAGGGCGCACGGTGAGGGTGCGTTGGGGGGCAGCCCTTAGGCACAGATAGGACCCCCTTCTCCCCTTCTGCTGTGAATGCTGCACACACACACACCAACACGTAACACATACACAAACACATACACACACTAACACCCCCACGGCTCTATACAAAGGCCTCTACCCAAGGTCCAGGCAGGAGCTTATCCAGCGCAGGGGCACAGCAAGGGGCAGGTCTGGCCAGACTGGCTGACTGTGCCCACTGGGGACTGGTAGAATGGCACAGGGGGGGTGGATGGAGACAGACAGCTTGGAGAGGAGAGAGGGGAGTAAACAGGAGAGACTCAGAGACCAAGACAAAAAAAAAAGAAGAAGAAGCAGAGCAACAAAATCAACATTGTTTTTTTGCATTTCATATCTTTTTCTTGCTGCATTAAATGAGCTAGAATCAGAAGATAAGGGGAGTTAAGCAACTTGGCACAACACTGTGGACATTTGGAAATAGTCTTGAGTGGCAGAGATAGTGCAACTCTGAAATCCCCAAGCCCCCCGCCTCCCTTCAAATCAACAGATATGCCTGGAGCACGTCTCCTAATTAGTTTTGTGTTGTGGCGTCTCCAGCAGAACTCTCTCTGTTGGATCTTTGGCAGGCTGACAGCTTTCAGAACCAACCACAGCCTTCACAGCTCTTTTTTTTATCTGAATCGTCAAAACTGCAGAAATATTTCAGAAGTATTTTCAATTATATAATTTAAAGAACCGTGAGATTGGAACCACATTTGTCTCTGTTGCAAAATCCGTTATGAAAGCCCACTTAAATATTTTTGTTATAAAAGTTGTAAGAACAAGATCAATTTATTATATCTTTGGATCGATATCTCTTGTCTTCCGTACACACACACACACACACACACACACACACACACACACACACACACAGCCCATGCCATAACAATTCAAAACAGAGAGGTTCACAATGCAAATAAATAACTTTCCACCAACGCCTGTCAACATTGCATTCCCTCTATTCCCCGCTGCCCTCGCCATCTTTCCCAGTCTGACTCCCCTCTTCTCTCTCCTCCATATTCGACTCTGTCTCCGAGCCTTAACCCAAAGCAGATGGCTTGGGAAGCATGTCAAAAATCTGTCTCCCGTTAACGCTACTTTTGAAGCCCCCTCTATATATTTTTTTCTCTCCCTTAAAATTCATCATAAAGTTATTTTTGCAAAATACCCAGTAAACAGCATCAAAGTGATATGTTTCCCCCCTTTCCTCTGATGACAAGGAGAAGAAAAGAATACAGCACCGAGCGAAGGGCTTGTCCCTGTTACTGAAGGAATGCTACGCCACACTGATGTGCAATCTGAAGTCAATCTGGGCACGGCCACGCATCCTTTGTTTCTTCTGTGGCATTCCAGTCGTGATGGAGAAAACGCTCCTCGATGATTGATCACAAGCTGTGATTAATGGTGATCATATTGTAGACGGCTCGGTGGCTTTGTGATCTGATGGCGGCGCCCACTTTGAACTCCGCGACTGATGAACTCAAGCGAAGCCAGAAAAACATCGCTGTGGCACACACACACACACACACACACACACACACACACACACTGAATATACATGTTTTGCTTTAGATTTTGTACACGTTGTTCAGTACTTGGGTTGGCCTGTTTTGAAGAGACAGTAAGTAGAGAAAAGGTCAGGGGTCAAAAGATTATTAAAATATTGAACTGAGCTAGAGGTTCTGTTACTTGACTTAAAGGATTATTGCCATTTATTACAACTTGAATCTTGTTTTTCTACAGGTAAAAACACTGTCAGTCCATCAGTTTGGTTCCAAATCTACAAAACCTATTAGATAAATGGCGGAAAATAATTACATAAACTGGCTCATTTTTGACAATGAGGGATTAAGGTTTTACCAGCAGACAAAGTGAAGTGGTTTATGTGGTCAGGTCATACTATTGGCTTGTTTTCAACCTGTTTGACTGTTTGTGTTTCTTTACCTGTTGGTAAATAATAATAAACAGAATTGATGGTCAAAGCTGCCATCTCTACATTTACGCATGATTATGGTAATAATTATGACTTTATTTATTGCCAAGTAAACGTTAAAGTGCTGTTTTAACAAAGTCCTTCAGATGACTGACAGCACTATTTGATCTCAAAGTGTTGCTGTGACAAACTCGGTCTACTTCAAATAAATGTTTTTGTCGGAGGGGTTACTCAGAGTTAGGGACTGTTAGTTTCCGTAAACCACCACCCCCCTCCTCTTTCTTCATGAATCATTATTATTCTTCTGTAATGATGCCCGGCAACTTTTAATTGAGGAGGCTGGTGTGACATCACAGCCTTCCAGCCTGATTAGCTTTATTCACATCTTACAAAGTTAAAATTAAAAAAAAGGATCAAAACAGCTCGGCCCATCCTGGACCGTGCTCCTCATCTTTTCTCCTCTCCTTTTTTTTGGTTGTTGCATCCCATTCTGGAGGAGTAAGAGAGTGCCTCATCCTTTTTCTATTCTCTGCACCCCCC
>JBBMOC010000024.1:654728-656612 GCA_037975185.1 Centropyge bicolor | reverse complement strand
TATATATATATATATATATATATATATATATGTGTGTGTGTGTGTGTGTGTTTGATTTAATCTGGAGTTTTGCAATATCAGCGTTCTTGTCTGGCGGTAGGATTGGCATAAAGGGAAGCAAATCCCTGCAGCCATCTTTCAAAATCTCGTGGAAAGCCTTTCTTCCCAGAAGTTGAAGTTATTACAGCAACATGTTAAAGCTTAATGGTTTTCAAATGTGAAGTCCAACAATCATATATCACATGTACGGGTGTAATGTTCGTGTGTCCACATACTTTTGGCCATTCTGTTTAATTCGTTGATTTTCTGACGTGCGGCTGATGTCTCTATTTTAGGTTACTCCCTCTCTCCAAGTGCTTGTTTAAATGGAGGCCGTTCAGGTGTGTGAGAGACGATGGTGGACATAAAACTATAATGAGACCGAGACAGAAAGAGAGAGACAGAATTCAGGAGCCGGGCACCTTTCTCAGTCTGTCTGGTAACAGTGTGAGTGTATGCATGGATATGTGTGTGTGTGGGTGTGTGTGTGTTTGTGCGTGTGTGTGGTGTAATTACAGCCAGGTCCCCGGCGTGGAGCCCAGTAGAAGTATCGTCAGTCTGTCTGTGGCATGCGGTGGTGCTGACCTTCCCTCTCTCCTCTCCTCTCCTCAGGCCCTGGTGACTCTCTGACTGGCTCTGGCTCCACCAGACAACCCCACCCCACAGCACCGCTCACACACAGGTGCTAGCGGGACAGCTGGCTGCTTGCTATGTGCGTAACATGTTGGGTGAAGTCTTCCCTTTGCATGCATGAGTCATTAATCATAGTGTGTGATATTTTTATGTTTATTAGATATTGATGCAACATGTCTGCATCAGACTAAATAGAGTAGCTGCTACCTTCGTTGTTTTGTACTTGGGGATGATATGTCCTCCTAAAATTACTTCCCAACACTGTTTCAACAGGCTTTTAAAGAGTCCTTATATCACAATATGAACATTTTCTATGTGTGTGTGTGAGAGAAGACAGTCGGCTCCAGACACTGTTTACCTGTCTGTTTGTCTCATATTTGAGTTCGTCCAACTATCCAGCTCTTACGTCTTCATGCTGAACTGTGAGCACACACACACACACATGCACACACACACACACGCAGGGCATGATAATGAGTGAGTGTGACATTAATTCTCAAGGGTTTGGTCCTCAGCAGGGCAGAGCTCACGGCCTTGGAGATGAAGCCGAGATGGACGTGTGCGATCCGACACAAGAGAAGAAGAATGGGGGAGGACGGCGGCAGGTTCATCAAACAGTCTGGTTCAGTATGATTCATAAAGCTCCCCTGAGGAAACCCGTGGCTTTCAGTCAAATCCGAATTCCATCCGAGAGCTGCCGTCCACGTATTTGAGTGAGCGCTTATTTATTTGCATGCGTGAGCCTGTTGCTAACAGCGCTCCAAGTGTGTACGTCAACGAGCGCGTCTGTGCAGTTTTGGTGCCTTTGTTTGTGTATAGAGTGTATTTTCATGTATATAGTGTGTGTGTTTAAGTGTGTGTGCAATCAGCCAGTCTGGAATGTATCAAGACATCGTGAATCCCGATGATCAACATTGGGATCCTGTGTTGCATGTGCTGCGTGCTCAGGGTGCGTTTACCCACAGTAACACTTTGTGGTGGTGGGACAAGGGTCTCCTTCATGTGAGACAAAAATTAGATCAAAGTGAAAATACGTCAGACTTAAATAATGCCAAGATAGACGTGACATTTAAAGGGAAGGGATTTTATTCTTTCGGAAGGTGAATCAAAAAATGTGTGTCTCAATAGTTTCTGTCCAGTGACCCCAGATTCAGAGTCTATAAGGATTTTGTCTGGCACATTAACATCACAGTAATGTTAATTAGTGCATTC